>JASAMW010005659.1:0-44700 GCA_030247985.1 Epsilonema sp. ZAB3_2 | reverse complement strand
ACGTACTTGCGAGCTGACCCCCATTGTTTTTCAAACGGCGGGTACCGATCAAAAACGCAATGAAAATCAGGGGTCAGCTGCAGGTGACCACCGATAAATATTATTCAGCGCAAGTAGCGAATATGCATATTGTAAACATATCCTCAGAATGTTCTAGTCCTTATCTGACGGAGACAAAGCGTCGTTTTTTGGCCGACACTGCCCTGCCCATTGCCGTAATTGCCGGGAGTCTTCTGGGTTCCTACGGATTCCAAGAGATCAAGAGTGAGTAACTGAGTACCAGAATATGCTACTTGTACCTATGTTTCAGTCCGTTTCTGACGCGCGCGAGACGCGAAATTTTGGCGGATTACTCGCTGCCCGTGTCCATCTGCGTCATGTCCTTCATCGGCGCGTATAGCTTCAAAGAAGTCAAGAGTAAGCAGCACGCAAACACAGAGTTTTAAAGGCGCGCATGCGGCATTGTTTTGAACATGCATACATAGGTCATTTTTATGCTGCATGAGGCCAGTGTTCGCATGAAGCTTTACACGTCGTTGTCGTCGTCCGTCGCTATGAAAGTTTCTTACTTGCCTGCTGGTTCGTGAAATATTTGTGCTTTTATGCCTGCAATGCTTGCTTGCTATGCTGCTATACAGTAGTCAGTCGCCTTATGCTAGCTGTGTATACTTTAGTTCCAAAGCAAAAACCAGTAACTCTATTGCGCATGCATATCTACAATGCCCGATTTCTGTCAATAGGACAAAACTTTATTTTGTTTTAGACTTCCTCAGAAAAGTGACCCACTTCTTTTCACTTTCTTTGCTTTTGCGTTGCGGCACAAAGCCTACTGAAGCTGTAACTGTACCTTGTGGTTGTGTAACTAATACTAATGATCAGCTGTGGCCACTCTTTTGTACAATAGATAGTTACTGTACGATTAGCGTGCTGCTGCTTTAGTACGTGTCTGCTATCTATGGATTTATTTGATTGTTGTCAGTATATTTCATCGTTTTGTGGCAACAGTTTACCACGTTTCCTTGTTTGTTGCAGTTGGTCAGTTCAATTACAATGAAGAGGAGCGTTTGATGGTGTTGGCGCCTATTTGGGAGCTGACAGCGGGTGCCGTGTTCGCCTCTTTTGGACTCGGATTCTGCCTGTCTTTCCTCTTCTTTATCGATCAAAATATCACTTCGGCAATCGTCAATAATCCACAAAACAAGTGAGTGATCACAACAACAGCTCACTTTTTCTAATTTTATAATTTATCATTCTGCAAGCTTGATCGACTAAGTTTCTACCAAATTTTTACTTTGTGTACACCTTTTGTAGACTAAGAAAATGTTTGTATTCGTTCTACAGGCTTGATGGACTAAGTAATTCTCTGCCAACTTTTTACTCTACACCTTTTTGTAGACTAAGAAAGGGTACAGCGACACATCTGGATCTGTTGGTTGTGGCGATTTTGAATGTGTTCCTGTCGATATTTGGCCTACCTTGGATGCACGGCTCCCTTCCGCACTCACCGCTTCATGTGCGCGCTTTGGCAGATGTAGAAGAGCGCGTTTCGCAGGGTCACGTTCACGAAGTGTAAGCTTTCTACTTTATTTTATTCTACTCAAGATACTCTGCAAGGTGTCAGTCCTTGTGCTCCAGGTCATGCATAACCAGAAAAGTAATTTTGGAATTGTTGGTACAATAAACACAGCTATGTACATGCAGTCAGAAATTCCCAGTGGCGCAACATCTATAAGTAATTTTATTCTACTAAAATGTGTCGATATTTTTCCAGAATAACCAATGTGCGCGAAACTCGACTGGCGACGATGATTGCGCACTGTCTGATCGGCTTATCCGCCATCTGGCTGCTGCCCTCGCCTCTCCGCTACATCCCCACCTCCGTCCTACACGGGCTCTTTCTCTACATGGCCGCGACGTCACTCAACGGAAACGAAATGGTGGAAAGAGGATTACTTCTACTCACGGAACAGGTATGCACGCACATGTATAGATGAGATTTGTAGAGTATAGGGTTTGTAGATTTGTCGGTTATAGAAAATGTATCTCAGGACACTGCTGCCTCTGTTTCTTTCTTCCTAGCCTTTTAGGCCTGACGGGGGTAAAAGCGCCATGGGTGGGCGGATTACCCCCATGGGCGGTTTTACCCCACGCTACCCTACTTTGTAGAGTTTAAAGGTGTAGAAAATTAGTAGACTCATTCCCAATAGCACGTAAAGAATAAGGTAATGATTTTCACTTTGTTAGCAATATGGATATGCTGTATGTGATATTTTCTACTTACAGGCTGCTTATCCTCCAACGCATTACATTCGTCGTGTTCCTCAGCGAAAAGTTCATCTGTTCACTGTGTGCCAGATGCTGCAGCTTATCGCCCTATGCGGGTTCGGCTTCGCTCCGTACCCGTACGTGGAAATGGTTTTCCCCATCATTTGCTTCTGCTTCTTGCCGATCAGGTATGACAGGGTACAGGTAGGCTATATAAACTACATATATAAACCAAGACAGGTAGACTGGTTGCTTATGTACCTACTAGGTGTAGTTTCAGTTGAAGTAGTGGTTGGAGCTGTTGTTAGTGTAAAGGAAGGTTGAGTGAGCTCGGTGGAAATTTTTTAGGGCCATGCCAAGTTGTATGTGTATGTATGTACTGTTGACACTATTCTTGTTTTCAGACAACTGTTGATACCTCGATTTATCGAATACAAATACTTGGATGCACTAGACGGGCGTCATTAAAACCGTGGCAAGCAGGGGCTGCATGTTATCTGGGAGTTATTGACAACGCAGTGTGGTCTAATATTGACAACATCGTGTACTGAACCGTCTGGGCCTGTATGAAGTTTTAGCACACTGTAAAGTACAGGTAGTTTTATTATGCATGCAAAGTCTATTCTCTTTCTCAATGCGTGACACGTAGATATGTACTTGCAACTGTTCATGTCTTGCAATGACGTATGTACCTTATGTACATTACTAACTACATACTGTAGTTTTTATTACCTACATAGGTAGGTACGTACTGTATATGTACACTCCCCATGAATTGGCTGTGCAAGTTTGCAATTTTACACATTATTGGCAGCTTTTGCTATAGTTTTATCCCAAAAAGATAGGATCTTAAGACTTGGTAAAAAGAATCAGGTTTGAGCGATCTGCGGCATTTAGTTTTTTGCGAATTTTATTGTTCAGCTTTACCACCGTGTATATTACAGGTATGGTATATGTATTGAATATCATCACAACGATTTAGCGAAATATGTTTTGGTTTTAGATAACGGGTACCGTAATTGTTCTTTGTCTTAGCTCGAAAGTAGCTTGTGCGCGTGTGAATTGTGAAACGAGATACTTAACCCATGCCCGCTTCTCCCTTGCATTTATATGTCAACCATTTCTTATTTAGATAATGGATTGTCCAAATCTGGTGTCGTGTTATAACTTGGAAAAATCATGGTTTTGTTCAACCATACTTGTTGTTCTAATATGTGTTCTAGTCGAAACACATAAAAAATTTGCAAAATCGTCCAAAGATTAGATTACATAATAACCTTGAGCTATTCTATTCATAATTGTTTTGAACTTTATTATGCTTGACTAGACTGTGATGTTGAAAACGGTGGAATATTGCATTTCTTTTGTCTCTTCATGTCTAACAACACGTCCAATATAGGTGGTGATTATTGCGTGAAGCGCCTGATTATTGTACTACATAAATAAAAATGTTGTGTCAAATGAATAAATTATAATATTATATAATATACGATCGAAAAAATGTGAAATAAAATTTTATCAGATAACATTGGTAGGCAGCAATGAATACGGAGAAAGTACAGATCAAAAAATTATCACAATATAACGCAGCGTATCCTTAATTTTTTTAATCAAAACAATCTTTTACCAGCTAACACGACATTTTTTCGTACTTTTTCACCCAGTTTACATTCGCAAATTCGTCTCTGATTGGCTCCAAGCCTTTGATTTCGATAGTGACAGGTTATGGTGGGATCATTTGGGCCTCTTTGCACCCATCCAACGCATAAAATATCGTTTTTTTTGCCCTCCAGGAGTGGATGGTCGAAGGAGCTGGGGGTTTTCTTGGTTTCATTTGCGCATTTGGTCCTTGGGTCCAGAGATTCAATCAAGGATTTTAGTTGAACGCTGGTCAGGGTTGGTAGACGGAGAAAACTGCACTCTGTGCCGACTAGTCGTTGGCAAGCGTCGTCGCAGTTTTCGTTGAAATTAGCGATGAAGAATGCTGCTGAAAACGGAAAGATTTGAATTATGACGAAAAATTTTATTACACTTTTGTGTCCTCCTTGGTAAATATGTAGCCACTGCTTTAATGGGCTGATACATTTCAATCAAACTGCTTTAATCAGCGTCCTATCCTTCTATAGTTATATACTCACTACTCATTAATTTTCGCTCCTCAGTAGCCGGTGTGTACTGTAACTCAAAATATTTTAGCCATTCTGTTGAACTACCTTACCTTGCTTTCACTTTACACATACATACTAGTACGTGAGTTTAACCTAAAGCCTAAAGCCTGCCTAAGCCTAAGCCTAAGGAAACTGTCTTAGGAATAATTTAATAATTTGCCTAAGCCTAAGCCTAAGCCTAAGCCTAAGCCTAAGCCTAAGCCTAAGCCTAAGCCTAAGCCTAAGCCTATGCCTATGCCTAAGCCTAAGCCTAAGCCTCAGCCTAAGCCTAAAGCCAAAGCTTATACCAAACACCCAACTGTATGTAATGGGGATACGTTCAATCATTCATTGTTCTTCCGCCATACTGTATTTTCCCTTTTCATCATTTCGTACTATAGCAGCAGCAGCAGCAGTTGTGCAAGAAAAAGTGCAATGGGCCTACTATTTTTTACAAGCAAGACAACTTGAACTTACTCTGTACAGGCGCAGGACTCAGCTCTTCGCATTCGCACAGCCGCTTGTACTGTTTCGCAGTTCGCGGGTTCTTGTAGCCACATCTGAGCTATGGAGAGCTGGCAACTCTTCCGGCCCATCCGTGGCATTCCATTCGATCGTCGCTTACCTTCCACAGCAAAGGATGATCGTACCAGTGCGGCGGTTTAAGCCTACCCTCGGGGCATTGGGCACGCTCATCCAAAGTCTGGAGCCAAGACGCGATACGCTCGCTCTCCATGGTAGGCAAGTGGAGAAAGTTGCAGTTGGTGCCCATCACACGCTGGCAAGCTGAGGTGCAGTCTTCGTCATAATCGGAAAGAATAAAATGGGTACCTGAAAAAAACGTCAAAAGATTCGAGAACAAAGGAAAAAACGAGAGTTCATTATGCGTCAATGACCTGTTGTACATACGTCTCTGTGCTGTGTACATACCTTTGGCAATGGCATTCAACATTAAGCTGAAGACCATTGTGAGCCACACGATTGCCATGTTTCGAGAGCATTCAGCACTGTATGGCAGATATGGAAAGTGTACATTTACTCACACGAGTTATTTTGATTGTTACTCGTGTGTAATGACTACAAACTTGTTTGCGGTGGGAGGGTATGCATGACATGGCATGGCATGGAGAGGGTGAAGAGGTGTTCATTACATCGAATGTGTGAAAAGGGGTAAACAAATTCCCCGCAAATAAGCTGGAATAACTCTTGCATCAATCGCGTATTACGCAGGTTGTTTCACGCGCGTATAAGACCTCGGAAATTTTTAAACAAGAATATCTCGAATAAGCTACCGTAACCCAAAACAATAAATAAAAATAAATACAATATGTCTTGAAAGACGATAGATTTCTAAACGCAGCCGTTATCTTTCACGGACTTACAAACTAGGCCAAGACGGTAGATATTAGATACGCCCGAAATCAGCCTAAAAACCACATCAACGGCAACAACACTTTGTTTCTAGCCTTTTACCCTTCAGATGGAGTCGCTCCGGTTGCATCCAGTTCCAGAAATTTGGACTTTCCTTCCGCGCGTCGGTGATTCGGCTCGTTTCTCTCTCGCACGGAAAAATTATAGTACTAATTCACGCATACGCACAAATGGACGCACGACGCCGTGCTCAGCGTCATCGTAGCCACTTCGAAGCAACATATTTCTTCACTATTCAGGGCTGCAAAGGGAGAAAAACGACAAAAACAGAACACTAAAATATTCCAAACAACAACGCAATAATATTGAAACAGCTTGCAACTCAACGCAAAAGCATTTAGCAAGTTTTTATTGGAATGGGAACCCGCCAACACAGTCTCTTTGACTGCGAAGCTCCAGCTTCGCCAAAGCTGGAAATTGAGAGGAACAACGTCAACGGAAGCTCTAAACATATACGCACCTACGCTGTTATGGCGAACGTGGTGCTTGCCCCTTTGAATTAGCTAGCGAAGCAAATGTGTTTTCAGCCTGCGTCTTTTCGTTCTCCTCCGTAGTAAAACGTCCGACACCCTCCGTTTACGCCGTGGTTCCACGAGGTTTATTTACACGGACATCACGGACTCCAAATTACTTTTACTTTTTTTTCGTAAACTTCGCAAAGGGGTTTCGCCGGATTCTATTACAAACTAGGCCAAGACGGTAGATATTAGATACGCCCCAAATCAGCCTAAAAACCACATCAACGGCAACAACACTTTGTTTCTAGCTTTTTACCCTTCAGATGGAGTCGCTCCGGTTGCATCCAGTTCCAGAAATTTGGACTTTCCTTCCCCGCGTCGGTGATTCGGCTCGTTTCTCTCTCGCACGGAAAAATAATATTACTAATTCACGCATACACGCAAATGGACACGCACAACGCCGTGCTCAGCGTCATCGCAGCCACTTCGAAGCAACATATTCTTCACTATTCGCGGCTGCAAAGGCAGAAAAACGACGAAAGCAGAACGCTAAAACATTCAATACAACAACGCAATAATATTGAAACAGCTTGCAACTCAACGCAAAAGCATTCAGCAAGTTTTTATTGGAACGCAAATCCGCCAACACAGTTTCTTTGACTGCGAAGCTCCAGCTTCGCCAAAGCTAGAAATCGAGAGGAACAATGTCAACGGAAGCTCTGAACATATACGCACCTACGCTGTTATGGCGAACGTGGTGCTTGCCCCTTTGAATTAGCTAGCGAAGCAAATGTGTTTTCAGCCTGCGCCTTTTCGTTCTCCTCCGTAGTAAAACGTCCGACACCCTCCGTTTACGCCGTGGTTCCGCGAGGTTTTATTTACACGGACATCACGGACTCCAAATTACTATTACTTTTTTTTCGTAAACCTCGCAGAGGGGTTACGCCGGATTCTATTACAAACAAATTATTTGCCAGCCAAGGAATCCGTGCGTGGAAAGGAAAGGAAGCTTTCAAATTTTTTCTCGGACGCTGGTCAGCAATTTCCTTACCAAGAATACATGCTACACCATCAAGAAAACGAAGAAGAATGTCGGAAAAGGCACCGGAAACTGCAGGAGTCAAGGAGCAGCCTGCACAGCAGCAAGTGGTGGTACAATCGGAGGATGGTAGGCCTTTGAGTGAAGAAGAGATCGCAGCTTTGCTAGCGAATCAGGTGGGGGCAGAAGGAGCAGAAGAGGAAGGGGCGGCTCAAATCGTAGACGCGGACGGAAATGTCGTTTCGGTAAGGTGTCTGAATCCAATGAGTGATTATTGGAGTGATTACAAATTTTAATCAAAAATTGCAAACAATGTAGGGTGCTGTGGGGTAAACCCGGACACCTCAGCACCCATATGACCGATTGAGACAAGTTATTCTACCAATCGATTCCTTGAACTCTCCTCTTTCAAATGAGCTACCATGTTCATCATTTGCTGAAGCGGCAAGTTCAGAAAGCTTAGGTGGCCGGGTTTACCCATGACCGAGTTTACCCCACTACCCAAATTCGTACATACTACATTGCTTCGTTTCTTTTGCAGGTTTCTGCGGAGCAGTTAGCCGCCGCTGGCATAGACATCAACAATATGGGCGAGCTAAGCGAAGAACAGCTGAACAATCTTCTTCAGTTGGCTGGTGGCGCTAATCAACAGCAAGCACCCGAGTACGCACACACCCTTATGTTATTTACGAGTTGCGGTAAGGCGATTGGGTTGGTCGATAGCGACCTCGCAGTATTTAGTGACAGTTTGGATCTGCGCCTGCGGGGTCGTCGACGTCATTTGTTGTCAGTTCTTTCTTCTTTTCACTCGCTCCTTTTCCGCTCCCAGATGATTGAACAAGGTCGACGACCCCGCAGGCACCGATCCAAAGGAACACTAAATACCTCGGGGTCGCTATCGACCAACCCAAACGCGTTTCCGCAACTCAACTCCTCCTCAATGGGACAGTAGTGCGCTACACACAGAGCGAGTAAACAGACGTCGGCCTGGGGTCAGCTGGGGGTATGTTCAGCATACCCCCACCCACCCCCTCACATACCCCCACGCAGACCCCCAGATTTTTTGAAATACAACAATACCCCCAACACACCCCCAAAAAATAAAATCAACATACCCCCACGCATACCCCACTTTATTTTTGAGCAATTCTGCATACCCCCACGCATACCCCCAGTTTTTTTGGACCAATTTTGTATACCCCCACGCATACCCCCAGTTTTTTTTGGAGCAATTTTGCATACCGCCACAGCCACACATACCCCCAGTTTTTTGAGTAGAAAAAATAAATATGGCAATATAATGAAGAAAGACATTTTATGTCAAGTGGAAAATCAATTGAAGCAACTGCTTACTGTTACTACATACTACTGTGTCTACTTTATCTATCCTGCACATGATATATTACAGCCACTGCTAGCAAAACACATTAGATGGTGGCAGTAGTTTCTGACTTATCACTTCTCTGTTTATTCTGCATTCTTCATCATTGTTATAGTTGAGGTGATCAAATTCAGTACTTGGTTCATTGGTAGCATGCAAGTAAATTTGCTTTGGGGCATCTGAACGGATACCCCCACTCTGCACCCTCTTTGATGGGTGCAAAAATTTGCAGCACTTTGAACTTTGGGGGTATGTTGACAATCTGGGGGTATGCTGTCATTTTCATCTGGGGGTATGTTGGAAATCTGGGGGTATGTAGCGATTTTTTTCTGGGGGTATGTTGGAAATTCTGGGGGTATGTTGAAAAAAAAAATTTTTCCTGGGGGTATGTGGCTGACCCCAGATTTTGGACCCGACATAACCCCAACTACATACCCCCACCCTTGATACCGTGCCGATGTCTGAGTAAACTCACGGGGAATTCCCCGTACGTATGCGATGAAGCATAGTGAGGCCAGTGAATTCACCGTGAGTTTGAAACTCACCGTCGTGTGAACACGTGAGAAAAATTTTGCGCTTGGGAGCAAGTGAGAATGCTCTACAGAAAAAATAAAACTCGAAGTTCTAACTCACCGTCGAATTCACCGTGAGTTTACTCACCACGTGTGTAGCCCACTAGTGTCAGTGGTCAACCGTTGCTCAACCGACGCCAACCGACTAGCGCTTAGTGCAACTCGTGAATAGAATAACAGTAGGCTATAACGTTGTTTTTGGTTTTAACGTATTCAAAACTGTATGATATTACGTCACAGTATCCTGATTGAATTGGTTTTTTTTGTAGATCGAGTGGTGGAAAATCTTCTGGACCTGGGGACAGCGGTGGTGATTTGACAATGATACTGGGGGAGGATGGTTCACTGCGTTTGCACGACCCAAACGGGGCTGAATACCTGGTAAAAAAAGAACAGGAAGGGCGCTACACACGTAGGGTAACTAGCGAGAAAACACCCGGCGAATTCCTCGTAAGTGTGCGATATAGCATAGCATACAGGGAGGCATACATCCTTTCTTTCTTCTCGGTGCTCCGTCCGTCTTCCGTGCGCTGTACGCACCTGAAGATAAAAGTAGCGGGAAGGCATTGTAAACAACGCATCACGCCTTGAAAGCCACACGTTCACTAAATACCGGGGTCGCTATCGACCAACCCAATCGCGTTGCTGCATATCGTGAATAGGTTTGCTGTTTTGTCGATTTGTTTTCCAGTTGTCACCTGAGCTGTTGCAATCGCGAGGCATCGATCTGAATAATTTGACTGACGAAGCCGTGCAAGCGGTGCTACAGATAGCCTCCACTATGCAACCGTAAGAAAACTACCACCCGTGTAATCCGTAGCGCAACTGGTCCATATTGTGTATAACTTTGTCTCAATCCATGCACGAAAGTGTGAAAATTAGCACGGACGTTATGGCACCGTGGGGAAAATCCGGCACCTACGCTCCTTTGAAACTTCTGTTTCAGCAATGATGAACATGGTAGCTCGTTTGAAAGAGGAGAGTTCAAGGAATCGATTGATATCATACTTGTCTCAATCGGTCCATTGGTTGCTGAGATATGCAGCCCTGAAGCTTAGGTGGTCGGATTTTGCCATGGCCGGATTTACCCCAGAGTACCCTATCTCTTTTATTTGCAGAGTCAAAGTAAAGCATACCGCCCAGGCTGCCTCTACTACGCGACAAGGTGGGATGGTGTCGCCTAGCAAGAGACCTGCGCCTGGCGCGCCCCCTAGCGCCAAGAGAGCGAAAGTGGGAACACTGGACCCGGCCATCTACCACGAACAACCTCCCGCTGGCAGAAGCGTGGTAGGGGGAATCGGGTTGCAAGATGTGCTGGAAAAACAAGGACTTGCGAAAAGAGGTATGGTTCATTCAGTACTACCAAGAATATATAATTCTGCTTGGGGGAAGAATGGAGGACGTAGTGAAAAGACCCGTTTTAACGAGAAAGCATTGGCCCGTATTCTCCCCTAAATATTAACGGGGTTTACAAATCCCCTATTTTTCGGTTTCGTAAGCCCCAAAAATATTTTGAATTCACGGTGAATTCACCGTTAACTACCCTATGTTTCAACAGATTACATAGAATAGCTTACACAGTGAATTCACCGAGTTCACTCACCAAGCTTGTCTTATACGACTGTCGATGTTTACCTCACACCACCCTATTCACCATATGCAATAAGAGCCAGTGCTTGGTCGCGAGGTGACCCCTCTGAATTGACCTGGATTTTCAGTGCAACTTTTGATCGATAGTCGACGCGAAGGTCGGCGCGGTCGTCTTTCTTGCTCGTTTGTTTCTTTCCGCTCCGACCTTCGCGTCGACTACCGATCAAAAGTTGCACTGAAAATCCAGGTTAATTCAGAGGGGGTCACCTCGCGACCAAGCACTGCTCTTATTGCATATGGTGAATAGTCTGGCCAGAGAGAGTTCGCTAAGGGACCCAAGTCGTCCTGCGTACCTAGTTCGCATGTAGCCTACTGCTGCTAAATAGGAGTACACGAAGCACGGCCAGAAATCCGCATTTGTGAATCTAGTTTACGCAACGCACCTTGAATGCCATAGCGAACTGTTTTCTGGCTAGACTATTCACCACATGCAGTAAGGCGATTGGATTGGTCGAGGCGATCCCGCGGAATTTAGTGAAAGTTTGGATCGGTGCCTGCGGGTCGTCGACCGTGTTCAATCATCTGGAAGCGTCTAAAGCGAGTGAAAGGAAGAATTGACAACAAATGACGTCGACGACCTCACAGGCACCGATCCAACTTTCACTAAATGCCGCGAGGTCGCTATCGATCAACCCAAATCGCGTTACCGCATATCGTCCATAGCTTACTCTTCTGTTTTGCAGGCGGTATGTATCGGCTTATCGGTCATGAAGTGGAGGTGAGGGCTGCGACTGCCTCCGCCAGCTCGGGTCTCGCCACCATTCGCTACTGTCGCCCGGGCGCCGGCTTTAAGGTGCAGTTCGAGGACGGACACTTCGAATGGGTGCAGGAAGATCAAATCACTCTCAAATCTGGTGAGGGGGGAATGAAATTTTTGCAGATGTTGATGTTGTGTGTGTGTGTGTGTGTGTGTGTGTGTGTGTGTGTGTGTGTGTGTGTGTGTGTGTGTGTGTGTGTGTGTGTGTGTGTGTGTGTGTGTGTGTGTGTGTGTGTGTGTGTGTGTGTGTGTGTGTGTGTGTGTGTGTGTGTGTGTGTGTGTGTGTGTGTGTGTGTGTGTGTGTGTGTGTGTGTGTGTGTGTGTGTGTGTGTGTGTGTGTGTGTGTGTGTGTGTGTGTGTGTGTGTGTGTGTGTGTGTGTGTGTGTGTGTGTGTGTGTGTGTGTGTGTGTGTGTGTTTTATTTTCGGATAGCCCAGGACCGAGCCAAAACCAACTATACGACGTATCGATAAGCAGTACACAAATAGGTACTTAAGTAAGTACGTACTGAGTACTACAAGACACGACTGGGTTATACAATGGACTGGCCCTGGTTTACCTACGGACAATAGTAGTAGGCTATGTTTGTTTACCCTATCTACTACGAATCTGTATGCATGTAATCCCGCTATTGACCGCCTGCGCTAATAGTTTCTGGGTAGACGCGAGCTGACCCTGCTCTGTTTTGCACTTGTTTTGAAGACAATTTTTGATCGGTGCTGGCGGGGGCAAAAAAATGCAGTGAAAATCAGTGTAAGTAAATTAGAAACCACCCAGAAATTTTCAGCGCATATGACGTGTAAAAAATAAATGAAAGCGATGTTCCAATTTTTTCTTACTATCCCTGCCTAAATCCCACTTTACCCCACCCACCCCACCCCAATCCACACCCTCATTTTATCATCCAGCTTTCTCTATTTCTTTCATCTCAGATGATCCCAATCTCAAGCTTCGCCCCAGGGATGATCACGTATCCTACGACGCAGGGACGACCAAGAACGGTCCCTCGCCCTCCACTACTGCTCGTACCACCACCGCCAGCAAACAACCATCTGCAGCAGCAGTAGATCTCCAGATGACGAATGTGGCTCCTGGGATACGTGTGAGTCAACAGCAGGAACAACAGACGGCAGGGGGGAATGAAGTGCGGAGTGGAGGGAAGGGGGAGGGGGTAACTGGTGAGGTGCCGCCCCCTGTCTTCACGTGTCCAGTGTGCGAGAAAAAAGTGCGACAGAAGGAGCCGGCCTATATCGTCATCAGGTACGCTGCTACGTGACGGGTACTGTGAGGTAAATCCGGCCACCTGAGCTTCAGGTCTGCATAGGTATCTCAGCTGCCAATGGACCGATTGAGACAAAAATATGATATCAATCTTGAACTCGCCTGCTTTAAGATGAGCTAGTATGTGGTTCATCATTTGCTGAAACTGCAAATTGAGGGAGTCTAAATGGCCGGGTTTACCCCACAGTATCCTACGTATACATTGGTATGATAGGAGGGGCGCATCGGCCAGTATTCGCCTTTATTATGTGTTTAGGTTGCCGGCATGTGACAGTTGCGCCGATTCGAAAATCATAGTCTTAGATGAAGAAAAGAAAGATAATCAATCGTCGTGATAATCGATAAAAATAATGCCCTGTACGTACATGTATGCACTGTTTTCTCAGCTTTCCGTACACTACGTTGCGTTGTGTACCAGACTGTATTGTATGTGCGTACACCTGTGTTCAGTGTGTACTGTAGTATACGGGGCAAATAAAGTAACATATGTACTTTATCTATGTCTACATAATTTTGTACGTACGGTGTAGTGCAGTGTGCTGTTAGGGATGTTATTTTTCTATTCCGTATATCATAAATATTGTCCTACGTTCAGGGCATAAGGTATGTTGGGATTATTGTATCAGAAAATTTATGCTTCTGCACGTGTCTCTCGTTCATATGGTCATGTTTGTACTTTTTGCGAATAAAGGGACAAAATTAGCTGGCAATTGGCATCCTGCTTGTTCGCCATGATTTCCCACTGGACGTCCAAACATTAGTGTTTCGTGCCGTCGAATTTTTCTTGATTGCGACCTCTGATCTGTTCTTCAATCAATCATTTTTTCAGTACGTTCTTCAATAATTTGGTTCAATTTTGTAAACTTTTCCTACCGCGACCTCAATCAGAAGCTACAAACTGTATTATTTATTTGGCCTCACGCGCATCAAAGGGGTTCTGGTCCTCTGAACTGGTCCAAAAAAATAGAAGAAATTTGGGGGTATAACTTTCACTAAACTTCCTGTTCCTTATCTGTTTCCCTGGGTATTTGCATATACGGTAGCAGACTTATCAGTACGCTAATATCTCGAAAGCTTCGGAGTTTGGTCCATTCCCTTGGCTTTTGGGTGCTTGAAGATGGCTAAAAATGGAATATTGCTGTTTCGTGTTTGTAAAAGCTGCAATACTGTACATGGTTGTACATAGAATAGGCACCAATTTCGTGTTTCCTTCCTGGCTTGCTATTTGCTGCTACTGTCTGTTTCAATCAATTGCTTTTTTTCGCTCATACGCACAGACGTGGGCACGGGTTTCAGGGTGGTGGTACGCAGGAAGTCAAAAGTGGAGGTGTTGCGTACCCCGCGAAACAATTTCTTGGTCACGTACCCCCAGAATTGTTACGTGGGGTTACGTGTGGGGTATGTGGACCTGCTAAATAAAAATTTGGGGGTATGCGTGGCGTGGGGTATGTTACTCTGCTTTTTTGGGGTACGTTGGGCGTTGGGGTATGTTACTTTGTTTTTTTCTGGGGTACGCTGGGGTATTGTTACTTTGTTTTTTCTGGGGGTACGCATTGTGGTATCTAAAGGTAGCGGTGGGGGTGCGAAAAACATTACTGCCTCACCCCCAGACCCACGTCTGTAACTCATGAAAGAGAACATGGGGAATAGCTCGGTGATAATGCCGATTCGTTTCGAGACGGCTTCTCCCTTTTTAGTTTCGATGCTGTGAGTGATGAGCTTTGCGCGCTTTGCTGTTTATAGCGCAACAATCGCATCGCAGAGCACTACTAAACTAATATTATTTTTTTGAAGGAAGCCGCTTGAAATTTTGTCGGTTTTCTCTTTCATGTGCTCTACTGTACGCCGATGGGCTTCCGTCTGGTATGGAAGAGGTGAATTTCAGACTTCTTAATTTGAGCTAAATAACCATAAAGAAACGTGTTGCTTGCTACCGCGCGTTCCATCAAGAGTAGAAAAAAGTGTGTTTGAAAGCTTTTTATCCCGAGTTCCACACCGTAACTGTAGTTCCTTGAAGGGATACAAAAAATTAGCGGATTGGATTGATAAAACCTTTTATCACCGTTTGAGGCATTGCGGGGTGTTTTCTGGTCTGAAAAGTCCATCACATCGCATTACCATCGGATGTTTTAGAAATTTTTTATCATGAACACCGAACTGTCATCTTCACTCCAACGGAAGAATGGGGGTAATTTCGCCCATGCGAAATCCGACTACAATCCTATGGCGGTTTTTACCCTCCATAAATCGTCGTAGTACGTACGTAGGTAGATACTGGCCAAAGTTGGTGCTACTTTCTGGCTATTTAGAGGAACCAAAGAAAAAACAGGCAGAAATGTCATAGAAAATGAAAATATAACGGAATTACCCCTCGCTACCCTTTAATGCGAGAGCTGTGTACGGTATAATGGCGGAATTTACGTTCTGTACTAGGGATGGATTATGGTAGTTTGCCGAACTACCGACGTGCAAAAAGCGAGACGGTTGAATTCAAAATGCCAGAAGACATGAGCATTTTACCAGAAATTTCTGGTTATAAGCCCAGCAGCTTTTTCTCTGTCGAAAATTTGTTCCCGAATCTGGCCTAAGGGTGGTGTGAAATACCACGTCAGCAGAGCTTCTGCTTCTTGCTGACGCTTTTCGCTTCTTATTCAGCACGACCGCAAAAGACTGGAGAGCAATATCACACCTTTGTACCCTACGTATGTATCACACAATTCACACCTACGTATCTACACAGCCGGGTAGCTTGCTTCAGCAAGAACAAATTATTACGTAAATAGAATTAGGCCAATATTACGTAATGATTTGTTCTTGCTATCAGAAACAATTTCTCTCAAAAATCAGGAGCATTAGGCCTATCTCCTACGTATTTTTTAAAATTCAAACGTGTGTCTGAAATATGTACAGGTTACAATACATTACATAGGTTCTTGATATGTGTGCAGGTGCACTGTGCAGTGCAGCGCACAATAGTATGCACTTCCTTGTCGATGGAAATAGAGATTTGGCAAATAATAAATACAAATAGCCCACTCTGTGCATTTTCCTTAACTTATCTTTTGTGTTCTTCGTTCTCTCTATGCTGAGTTGAGTGATAGTACTGTTACCTATGTGCATATGTATGTGTTAGCCACCTGTAATCATTAGATTGGGCACACCTTTTCTTTATTAGCATTAGGCTCTTGTACTCACTCATTTTCCGTTAGGCCCTCAGGCTTGTTGTCTGTAGCGCCCACGAACACATATTTTTTCCTTTTTGAAGCCACACATCAGTAATCCAGAAGATTGTGAGCGAAACAGAGATCTCTCTTCTTGTTTCTGTCACCCTAATTCAGTCACTTTCCTTCCTTATTGATTTGTGCTTTTACTGTTTGATCCTAAAAGTCAGTTTATTGCACTTTTACTGAAGATTGATCGCTATTTACGACCACAGTTATTTTATTTTAGAGCAGTCAAATCATGGTAGTTTGCTGGCTTGTTTGAGGCTAAGAAGCCATAATCCCCAAAAGACGCTGCATTGCATGGCACGCCATGTCTGCTTCCCTTTTTTTTTGCCATGCTTTTTGATTAGAATTATGGCTTCTTCAGAAATGCAAAAGAATCCAGTAGTCGATTCAATTTATTAGACTGTACATACTGTACCGCAGCTGAAAAAAGAAACGGTTAAGAAAAGGCCTTCTGCACTTTTCGCGATAATTTGTTCCTTGACTCTGCTTGTGTAGAACTACGTAAGATATCGTTTCTTATCGGCCCACGGTTTTTCGTTTTCTTGCGAGGCATACGGTAGGATGAGATATTTGTGAACATAAAAATGTTAGAACGCGGCAAATTTGGGCATTGCAGCTGTGCATCTGTGCTGCGCGAAACCGTTTTTGACTATATAAAAATAGAAATATTAAAATAATAAAAATAAAAAATGACTAAAAATTAAAATTAAAATTAATGACATCCCAATATTTCCCATTCTACAGTAAATTTGTTGCGCTCCAATATGTGTATGTAGAGGCGTTTAACCCTTAGCGAGATTGGATCTCAGGTACGATGAGATCGTACCGATCTGACATCAGATCGTGTCAGATCTGACACAATCTGACATCAGATCTTGTCAGATCTGACACAATCTGACATCAGATCGTGTCAGATCTGACACAATCTGAGTTAGATCTTGTCAGATCTGACACGATCACGCGTGGGCGTGTCGCATCTGACATGGTACGTCAGATCTCCTCAGATGGCGAGAAGAAAAAAGAAAAACGAAAAGGAGAAGCGGCACGGTGCACGCGCGCAGGAGAAAAGGAAACTGTCGCTTCCGGTGGACGGAAAGCAAGCTCAGTGAGTGACGATAATGCCAAGCACTGGAATATGCAAATTCAGACCCCTAGGCACAGTGCGCACGGTAGTACCGCAAGATTGGCAAAATGCGGAACACATAATAGCAGGGTACAGTGAGTTAGGTACATGAATACGTACCCCGTTGTCAACGTACACATTAGCAGGGTTAGCAGGGGTAAATGTGGACCACAGAATAAAATGCGATAAACTCTGAAAACGTTTGTTAGACAGACAAGCAGTTCAAAGTCTAAATAACAGGGTGCAGTGGGGTAAGTGTGGACGATATTTCCATTTTCATTGTGTGAAAACGCAAAACAAGGTAAGTCAGGGGTAAATTTGGGCCATGTTTTTGAAGTGTCCCAAGCCGGCGTACCTGTATTCCCATTTGCGCGAATTCAGCTGCGCATAGCCGTACCTATGAGTGGAAGAAATTTCCACGATTCCAGTGTCAAAAAGGCGCGTAAGTACACGAGGTCTCAGGTGCACAAAACCACATTTTTGTGAAAATTTTTGCGAAAAAAGTTTGGACGAAACCACAATAGAGCGACACTTCAGGTGACATGCCTACCTGCATACCCTGCATTCACATTTTGAAAACACGGTCCACATTACCCCACTGCAACCCTGTTTTACACTTTCAAAACGTCTAAGTTTCAACATAAAAAACAAAATTAAAAAATGTTACAACTGCCACGCTATGAAAGATGCTGTATTATCACTTTCAAAACTTGCTCCGAATTTATCCCATTTTACCCTTCTGAGCGCGAGCTGCAGTGTGGTCCGAATTGACTCAATGTACTCTGCTATTTGCACTTTCAAACTTGTTCCACAATTCGCCCGTCATGCGGACGTCATGCGTAGAAATGCTGTGCATGGGTCTGAATTTGCATATTGTGGCGAAGCTCAGCATATCGGAACTCACTGAGCTTGCTTTCCGTTCACCCTGCCCAAGCATGGACACGATAGCCACAGACTTTTCACGCCGAGGCCGAGCATGTTGGACGTACTTATCTCGTAAATTTGAGCGCCGCACCACATTTACCCCTGCTAACCCTGCTTATGTGTACGTTGACAACGGGGTACGTATTCATGTACCTAACTCACTGTACCCTGCTATTATGTGTTCCGCATTTTGCCAATCTTGCGGTACTACCGTGCGCACTGTGCCTAGGGGTCTGAATTTGCATATTCCAGTGCTTGGCATTATCGTCACTCACTGAGCTTGCTTTCCGTCCACCGGAAGCGACAGTTTCCTTTTCTCCTGCGCGCGTGCACCATGCCGCTTCTCCTTTTCCTTTTTCTTTTTTCTTCTCGCCATCTGAGGAGATCTGACGTACCATGTCAGATGCGACACGCCCACGCGTGATCGTGTCAGATCTGACAAGATCTAACTCAGATTGTGTCAGATCTGACACGATCTGATGTCAGATTGTGTCAGATCTGACAAGATCTGATGTCAGATTGTGTCAGATCTGACACGATCTGATGTCAGATCGGTACGATCTCATCGTACCTGAGATCCAATCTCGCTAAGGGTTAATTCATTATTAACGACCCTTTCCCCCTCCCCAAGCAATCGTTCTGTATGAGCAAACGTTCCACTGTGGTCCATTCTTATGACCACGTCAGCTCCGATCTAAAGGTTCAATAAAAACCGCTGGGCTACCTCGCGACCACCCAAACCAAAAGTGTTAGAACTTAGCGCACAGGCACAGGTCAATAATACTGTGCATTCCTGCCCATACTACTATACATATGTATACGTACTGGTTTGAACCGCTGCAGGAAATGAGCGAGATGTCATCTGAATTCAAGAACGTGGATTGGTCCCCTCCAACCTGGCGATTTCCTCGTAACTGGACCTGGATCCGCGAGGAAGCATGGTGGTGGGACGCGCACGTGTACGGGCTGGCCGTGTCCTGGTTCGCCTTGGGTCTCTACGGCTTCATCGCGGCCATAAACCTGCGTTCCGGCGCCTCCTACCGGCACCAACTGAACCGCATCTGTGGCTGCATCTGTGCGGCGAGCGTCACTCGGTCCCTGTACCTCCTCATCGACCCTTACGAGCTGAGAGGCCCAGGTGAAGGAGCACAGACCAGGGTGTGTATCCTGCGCATCCTCTACCACTGTGGCCAACCCCTTCTGCTGCTCAGTTTTCAGCTCAGCTTTTACATTTTGCTGAAGCACACCAATTTGAAACTGTGGCCGATGGAACAGCTGGGATGGCTTCAGATATTCGCTCTGGGCTTCGCTGCACTCCTGGCTCTGCTTGAGGTGAGCCTTCAGGTCGCTCTCTCCACCATCCCTGCCAACACCAATTCAGAGGTCGACCTGCTGCAACTACTGCCATCTCTTCTGCTTCTCCTGTTGGCAGTTGTGGAGCTGGGATACTTGGCCTACCAGGCCGGCAGTTGCTTGGCGTTTCTGCACTGCGGCGTTCAGATGAGCAGGAAATTGAGGAAGCAAGTGGAGGGAGGTGGACAAGTGAAGACCTACCAGCTGAAGAGGGGCGACCCGCACGCGCTGTCGACGTTCAGCCTTCCGCGCATCCGAATCACGGATGAGAACGAGCAGTCCGTGAGTTACAGGAGCGATCGGACAGCATCCTCATCTGGATCACCATCTTCCAGCTCAGTTATATCCAGACAGTCGGTTTCATCCGCAACTGCAGAAGAGTTGGGGCTCAATAATGGTAATGATGATTAGCCCTATTTGGCCCTTTTGGGCCTATTGGTCAATATCCCTATTGGTTGCCAATATATGGCCGTTTACGTGAGAAAGGTTCGAAAATTCAGTGCGCTAAAAAGTGTCACTAAAAAGTGTCACTTTAGTGTCACAAAAGTGTCGCTAAAAAGTGTCACTAAACTTGAGCGCCCGAATCTCGCTAGCGGTTTAAGCGCAGAAGTGTCGGAATTTGTCGCATTTTACACAATTTTTGACGCGAGCTTTCGAATGAGCTAGGTGTAGGTAGTTATCATTGAAATCGGAGATCAGCCGGTTTCAGCCTTTGCCCCGCTCTTTCGTGGACCTTCTTTTACTATCTGTCAGTTCAAAATATGCAACCTACCATTACGAATTATTTTTCAGGCGTTTCTGCTGGAACACCCTGTATTCCCAACACCCAGCATCAACACCACCAACATCGCAACTCATCTCTTTGCAGTTGCCATCACGGTCGTTCTCCATCCTCTGCTACCAGGTGTTCCAAATGTAACCGCCAAAGTCGACAACGGCAAAAGGCGAGTCGAAAGAGAAGGAAAGTCAGCGGTAATGCTAACAATAAGCTGAAGGACAAGAAACGCTTGGGGAAATATCCGCGAACTCGGCGACTCTTAACGCTGATCTATGGCATGAGAATATCGGCCTGTTTGGGACTGATTCAGTGTGCGTGGATAGCGTATGACCGGCTGGGAAACAGTATTGGATGGGATAGTTTGGTAGCTGGTCCACATCCGTGGTTCGCCGTGGTCACGTTGTTCAGGTACTGGGTGTTCGTAATGTAACAGCAATCCACACGTGGATGGCATCCCCCAAACCAGGACCAATGTAACAGCAATGCGCTTTAACATTATATGACGATACACATTATAACGTAGGGTACAAACGATAACGAAACCTACAGTATTGTGGCAAAGTGGCACGTGGCAAAGCAAACAAAATACCAGAACTACGGTATGTAATCATAAATGAAGACTTATTAGTCGGCAGTTCATTCTTGGACACCCCGTATTTTTGCTTGACAGTTGATTATTTGAGAATGTTGGCTAAACTGTCGCTGCTGTATTTTTAGGGTGACCGAATTTATTTGGGCCTCCAGCATTGCGTATGCCGTGAAGAATGCGTTCAATCGATTGTGATCTCTCTCTGTACATCGTATAAAGTGATTGATTTCTGTAATGTAAAAAAACAAACAAACAGACATAATAATGAATCAAGACAAAACGGTCAGAATATTTTCATGCCTTACCATGATTTTAATCAGTCATGTTAGATCAACAAAACGACTGTAATCATCAATACAGCAAACAACGACATAACCGAAACCAATTTTGCGTTAACGCCCGCCGGGCTTTTTGCGCCTCGGCAGCTGCATCTTAGAAGTTCCGAATTCCACTGTGGAATGCACTGAATCCAAGGTCTCCAACAGCCGTAGGAATACGGCTTGAGTCGAAGGCTATTCTCGCAGCACTGTTCGAAGCCAGAGCATCCGTGCTTTTCATACTGATAACGGCACACGTCAGTGGTGCGCTTCAGACGTGAACTCCGAATTCGCGCCGAATTCGGAGCCCTGACTATGCTTCAACATGTAAAATCTCCGAGTTCGCACCGAATTCGGTCCGTTTTTTTCCAAACGTGCTTGTGAACAACCGAGTTGATAATTCGATGACGTACGAGTAATTGACGTTCGTTTCGGTTCAAAACGAATTCCATCCAAACTCGGCGCAAACACGAAGCACGTCTGAAGCGCACCAGTAATACGCGTACAGCCCAAACACTGAGGACTGCCAAAAATTGGCGAGCCATGATCGTAGCAAACGCTGTTCGCTGTTTGCTCCCGACTGTAGCAGTAGATTTCTTGTTGACAGCACAGGCGAAATCTGTGGCAGTCGTTGTAACCCACAGAGTTGATGCACTTCTGTGTGGCATAGGCTGGTGATCCGATTTGGGTCGCGTCCCCAGAAATGAGTGGTTGGTGATAAGAGAAAAATTGTGAAGTTTTATTAACGCAACAAATAATGTCAGGAAATGAAAGCAGCAGCAGAGATAAGATGATAACGGCAAGATTGGGCGTTAATTTGAGAGAAAATGTCATGGTGTCACTCTAGAAAGCTCTATCTTGCAATATGACGCATGACATGAGCACTAGAGCAATGGATGGCTATGGAAAGAGCTTATGAATGCCTTGTTGAAGTTGTTGAGCAAGGAGGAAAAGCGTTTGATGGCGTGGTGTGCAGAAAAACTTTCGCAACACATGGCATGTAAGTAAGCTGACTCATGTCGTGGCGTGGGTAAAGAGCTGTAAAAGTTTATGGCGAATAGTACACAGGAATAAGCAAACAAACTTTTCCGAGATTGATTGGGCTCAATTTTAGTGCCACAATGACACCTTGTCTTTTTACGCTGGAAGGCGTGGTAAAATTTGCGTAATTTTGAATTGTGCAGAGAGCCGTGTTTTGAGAGTGTTGCCAACCTTGCGGAGTAATCAGTTGAGTTGGCAACACTAGGATTCTTATTTCTTATTATTGTATTCAGCTGCTGCCCAGCCCAGGCCAAGGTTTCCTGAATTCTACCAAACCAACCAGTGGAAAACTCTTCAAAATGACTGGAAAACGCAAGGTTTTCGTCGTTGGAGTTGGCATGACAAAGGTTTGCATTGCTGTTGCTATTTTATGTGTCCTTTTCCGTGTATTATGATATGGTTAGGCCACCAAACATATTCCTTATTTTCAGTTCACCAAGCCTGGCTCAACTGGCATGGATTATCCTGATTTAGTGAAGGAAGCAGGTGTGTAATGTATCTATTTTACCTTGTTTTATGACCTTTTCGTATCATTACATCCAAGAAGACGTAGACAATGTGAATGAAGCATAAATGAGTTTTCTGTTTAGTGGGCAAGGCTTTATCTGATTGTAAACTACGCTATGAAAATATGCAACAAGCAGTGGTGGGCTACATTTACGGTGCTTCCTGCAGTGGCCAACGCTGTCTATATGAATTGGGCATGACTGGCATTCCTATATTTAATGTAAAGCTTACTATAGCCAATTCACATAGTTTACGAGTGCGAAAGTTTGTATTTGAATTCGCCAAACGCTTTTATGCGAACTGACCTTAGGAGATACGGTACGCACATTTATTTTGTGATATTTGCTCTGTTATTCAGGTGAATAATGCGTGTGCAAGTGGTTCAAGTGGCTTGATCATTATGAAGCAGTTTATTGAAAGCGGTATGGTGCTCTTCAATGTACTAATATGATGCCGCGTTCACCAGACGTCCGTAAATCCACGGATTTCCCATGCATGAGGGCCGCAGCACGAGGGATACATTAAAACCTGGTCTCGAAGCGAACGAATACGTTTTTGATTACGGTAGGTTACGTACGTAGTAAAAAGGAAGACGACGAAGCGAGCAGAAACAAAGAAAAGAAGAAGTGCGCGCTTTGCCGTCTTCGTTTTTACAACGTACGTAATCTACCGTAATCAAAAACGCATTCGTTCGCTTCGAGACCAGGTTTAATGTATCCCTCGTGCTGCGGCCCTCATTCATGGGAAATCCGTGGATCCGTACGTCCGTCAACCCGTATACGGTAGACGTGGGGTTGGGTTGACGGTCGGACGGACACGTTACGGGTTGACGAACGGACGACGCACGTACTGACGTCTGGTGAACGCGGCATGAGGTTGTTGCATTTAGCGCAGCGTAGACGTAATTGTACTTGCGGGTTTACCCCACAGTGCCATCTTCTTTTAGGCAGCACTGATGTCGGGTTATGCGTGGGCTTTGAAAAGATGCAACCTGGTTCTTTGGATTCCATGCCAAATGTACGCTAAATGATGATGTGCCAAAAATGTGGTTTTATGTGGTTTTATTCGTAGTATTACATACTATTCGCTACTTGCGCTAAGATTGTTTGATCGGTGCTGACGGGGTCACCTTTTAAAAACGCACTGATCACGTTGTTTTGTGGCTTATTTCAGTTTGATGACAGGGTGAACCCTGTAGACAAGCATGTGCAAGTGATAGCGGATACTCACGGCCTTGAGCCACATCCTATGACTGCGCAAATGTTCGGAAACGCTGGACGGGAACATATGAAACTATACGGTATTTTGCACTGCTTGCAGCATGCAGCAATTTATTGCTTCTTTTTGCAGGATTGCGGATGTTTGTCCTGTTTTTAGGGACTACCCTTGAGCATTTTGCAAAAATTGGCTGGAAAAACCACAAGCACTCTGTGAATAATCCGTACGCAAAGAAACTTTTCTTGGTTCTTTTTGCCAGTGGGAGTGGATAAGTACCTAAAATTACCTAACCTAGCCTAAATCTAAGCTAAGTAATACCTGAATTGCCTGATAAAATAAAATTAGTGACTTTTATGTGTTTTTGCTGTTGAAGGAATTCCCAATTTCAAAAGGAGTACACCCTGGATCAAGTGAAGAATTCGAAAATGATTCATTATCCCTTGACTTTGCTGCAATGCAGGTTGGTAAATTGCATAGTTATTCCAGTACGTCGTTTGTGCATACTTAGAGTGTAAATCCCTGGACGGCTCAAGGCCTCTTGCACACGTGGTAATGTGGTACAGTCCGTCCAGCAAGAGTTTGTCTATATGGGCCTTGGATTTTACTATTTCTCGCAAAACCGATTTATTTGGGACATCCCCTGTCTGGTAGCTATGGACGAGTTGCGGTAACGCGATTGGGTTGGTCGATAGCGACCCCGCGGTATTTAGTGAATGTTTGGATCGCGTCTGCGCGGTCGTCGACCCGTTCAATCATCTGGGAACGTTAGAGGAGCGAATGAAAAGAAGAATTGAAAACAAAATGACGTCGACAACCCCGCAGACACCGATCCAAACTCTCACTAAATACCGCAGGGTCGCTATCGACCAACCCAACGCATTACCGCATATCGTACATAGTGGCTATTCACCGAGTTTTGGCTTCTGATTTCACCTTTTTAGTCCTACGTCTGATGGAGCAGCGGCAGCCGTTCTGTGCAGCGAGAATTTCCTTAACTCGCACCCTCATCTGAAGGAGAGGGCAGTGGAGATTGTGGCCATGGCTCTGGGAACCGATTTGCCGTCTGCTTTCGATCAAAATTCCTGCCTCAAAATGGTATGGGGTACTCTGGGGTAAACCCGGCCATCGGAAAATCCGGCCATCTAACTTTCTGGGCTGCATGTCTCAGCAATAAATGGACCGATTTATGCGAGCATTATACCAATCGATTCTTTGAACGCTCGACTCTTTCAAGTGAGCTGGTAGGTATCTGGTTCATCATTTGCTGAAACAGCAAGTTCAAAGGAGCTTAGGTGGCCGAATTTACCCCATGACCTTGCTTATCCCGTAGTACCTACTCTCGTCCCGTATAAAGAAGGATCTGGGTGATTTCAGGTTTTGTTTTACCCTTGTCCGATGTACCCCAGAGTACCCTACAACCGTGTTTATCGTCCTGCGAAGCAGCCCCATGCATAGCCCCATATATAGTCTGGCTAGAGAGAGTTGGCTATGGGACTCAAGCCGTACTGCGTAGTTTGCATGTACTTCTGGTAAATAGGAGTACACTAAGAACGGACAAAAAGCCGCAATTGTGAATCTATTTTTCGCAACGCGCCTTGAATGTCATAGCCAACTCTTTCTGGCCAGACTATAGTACCAGTACCTCTCTCAACTTTTACCGGTGAATATGCCTCTGTTTGTCACAGATCGGCTTCGACGCTGCCAAGAAAACCGCGGATCAGGTCTACCGCCAGTCCGGCCTCGGTCCCAACGACGTTCAGCTCATAGAACTGCATGACTGCTTTTCGGCCAACGAACTGATCACCTACGAGGCGCTCGGACTGTGTCCCATCGGCAGAGCGGGCGATCTGATCGACAGAGGCGACAATACGTACGGCGGACGCTGGGTTATCAACCCGAGTGGAGGCCTGATTTCGAAAGGACATCCGATCGGAGCTACGGGTAAGCTGAAAGTGTCGGGAGATTGGGTAGTTAGTTAGTAGGGTACTATAGGGTAAACCCGGCCGGTCATGGGAAAATCCGGCCACCTAAGTTTGAGGGCTGCATATCGCAGCAACCAATGGACCGATTGAGATAAATATTTGTGACGTGCCGCGTTCCGTATGGCGATAGCCGGGCTCCGAAAAGGGAGGAGAGAAATAGGACCGAACGGGAATCGAACCCGCTACCCTCGGACACAGCTGTGGACTTAGGCACACCACCAGGTGCCGGTCCAAGGACAGATGGCTAAGCTCGCCTTACATACCCAGAACTACTGGCCTCGGACGCTATTGCCGTACGTACGCAGTACGTAACATCCCGCCCACCAAGCAGGCGCCCTCGCCGTCCACTAACTGGACACTCCTGGTCCGAGGCACTTTGATCAAAGGTGTCTGCCCAACACCTCCGGGCGCAATGCTGAGGATTGGCCTTATTTTCCCATTCTTTGCAGGAGTGGCGCAATGCGTGGAGTTGAGTACGCACCTGCGCGGCGAGGCTGGCGCGCGGCAAGTGCGCAACGCGCGCGTGGGCATGCAGCACAACATCGGCATCGGTGGCGCCTGCGTGGTGGCCATGTACCGGTTGGCCTATCCCAAACAGCCCGGGGCGATAACCGCTGCTGCTTCACCTACTGGGGGCAGTATTGTGCAAAGTAGTGGGAGTGGTGGTGGTAGTGGGCCGGCGATGAAAAGTGATTGGATATTCGAACAGATCAAGCAGAGGGCGGATAGTCAGGTATTTTAAATATCCTATTCGCGACTTGCGCTGAAGTTTCTGGGTGGTCAAACTTGCAATTTTAAAGTCTCATCCTTTTTGCATATCTGTGTGTTTTGTTTTATTTTAGGAGGGAGCTGAATTGGCCAAGAAAGTTGCGGGTTCGTACCGTTTTACTGTGACGGATGGTGAACGCAAGAAAGCGTGGACCATTGATTTGAAGAAAATGCCAGTATTTGTCGGACAAAAAGAAGGTATTTTATTTGTTTCTTTTTGTCTATTTTTATTTTTTTATTTTATTTGTGTTTGTTTGTACCTATGTACCTAATAGTATTTGTAGAACATGCAGTACAGCACCCTGTAATGTGTTTTATTTTTTAGTACTGCTTGTTTGCAGGTGCTGTGGACTGTGAAATTACGATCAGCGACGATGTTATGATAAAAATTGCGCAAGGAAGCCTCAAGCCTGATCAGGTACGTAACATACGTAGTTATCTTCTCTCATTGACAATATAGCAATAGGGTACTATGGGGTAAACCCGGCCATGGGAAAATCCGGCCATCAAAACTTCAGGGCTGCGTATCTCAGCAACCTATGGACTGATTGAGACAAGTATGGTATAAATCGATTGTTTGAATTCTTCGTTTTTCAAATGAACTATTTGGTTCATAATTTGCTGAAACAGCAGGTTCAAAGGAGCGTAGGTGGCCGGGTTTACCCCATGGACGGATTTACCCCACAGTACCCTTCAGCTCGGATCTACTTGGATGCTTTTTCATCTGTTTCCTTCCGTGTAATATCCTGAGTTTATTATTTAGGCGTTCATGCAAGGCAAGATGAAAATGAAGGGAAACATGGCGAAAGCGATGAAACTTCGCGAGATATTGGACGTTTCCAAGTTGAAAGCGAAATTGTGAATCCTGCCATCACTGCGATTGCCTTTACTCAACAAAAGCACCCTATTTATTTCTTTTTCATGCCTGAAAGCTGTGATTATTCTTCCATTGTGATTGATTTGGCGGCTTATTTATACTATTGTAGACAAACAGTAGGCACAATAGTATTGATGCAGTTCGCTATGCTGGTTATGTACGTAATATTTCCACAACTTTTTGGAAGACGGAAAACCGATCGATAATGCGTTGGGTGATGCTGTGTTGATAAGTGGATAAGCCCGACCGAAGGAGTGACCAGAGAAAATAAACGCCTCTCCTCCGTCTTTCAAAAACTTGAGGCAACCAACCATACGCACAGTTCCAATATGATTACTTTTGATTAGAGCTTGATTTTATATAGACTACATATCATTCACCGGCAGTGCGAAAATATTGTACAATGTACACCACAACTGCTAAAAATGCGGTCAGAAACCTGAATCATTTTATCAAGGGTCCATTATATCTGCAACAGTGCTCCAGCTAGTAGAAGCGCCGTGTACAGAGCTACTCACGTTTAGCGCCGAAAGACTTCCTGGAGCTGGAACACTCTTACAGGTATTGTGGACCCTTGATTTTATTTTATATCGGTTATCACCGTTCCTTTCTTTTCACAAGCCGCTACTTCGTTTGCCTCTATGCCTGAACCGGCATCTCTGTCCTTGACCCCCGGCGTTGCAGCCCAGTGACTCTCCTCTGACACATGCAGAATCGCAGTACACCGCTTGACCACCAACCGGATGACATTTGGCCTGACACGCCACTATTTTTGCTGCTTCTTTGATGATCTTGCTGATGAGGAATCCTTGACAGAAGGATGTATGAAAGGGTAGGAGAAGGACTACGGCAATGAGAAGGGATTTCATGATGAGACAACGAAGTCAAATATATTGGGGAAGGTTTGTCGGAAAAATTTGACGTGTGAGCAGGTGTGAAGCTTTAGGAAGAGCTTTGATCTTGAAAACAACGATGAAAATTGGGGAGAAACTGACGCGTTTTATGAGGAAAGTAGACGTCATTTGGTGGTTGTTGGTGAACGTTGTGATACTGTGAATGTTTAGGGCTACGCGCACGTGTCAAATCAGGTTTTCATGTTCATATAGTACGGGATAGTAAATCGTACGGGACCGTATCTATGTACGTACGTACAACGTACGAAAAACGTGATCGTCTACGTCCACCGTCCAATCAAAATCCACTGCAGTTTATGCCTTTTACACATGCAAATTGGGATTATTGGTCTTTACGCACGGCAGAAATAAAAAAGTAAACACATTCAACGAAATTTATTAGGTGCAGCAAACAGTAATTAGTTATGCCTAGCCTACTATCTGCTATATCTCTCCCTACCATGTACGTTTCTTGCGTCAAGTAGGCTATAATGTATGAATGGTTGATTTGTTTATGTTTGTCTAGAGTATGTGTTCGTCGACCAAAGCACGCACGTTGGCGCAGTCAGAAATTCAGTGATTCAAAACAAGGATTCTATGCATCCCGCATTTTATTTTACAGCTAAACAAAGAAGGCAATGAGTGACGTTCATTAGCATGAGGTGAGCGCAGTTCAGTCTTCATTCAGAAGCAAGTAATGCGCCAATCAAATTATTGAAAAGTAGAAAATGATGTCAACAAAATTCATCTTGATCAGCGTCATACTGGCACTACTTGCTCAGGTAATTTGAAGTGATTATTTACCGTAGCCTAACTCTAGAATATTTAAGAGGGAAAACAATTGCTTTTGGTCCTTTTTGACCTTTTTCAGACATCCGCGTTCAACCTAAACGACAATGACCTCTTGACCTTGATGGCCCTTTTGGGCATGTATGGTGGTGGCGGTGGATTGGGTGGCTTAGGCGGCCTGCTTGGAGGTGGCGGCGGTCTTGGAGGCCTAGGCGGCCTACTAGGAGGCGGCGGAGGCCTAGGCGGTCTTGGAGGCCTAGGCGGCGGAGGCGGCCTCGGAGGCCTAGGCGGTCTGCTAGGAGGCGGTGGCGGTGGCCTTGGCGGCCTGGGTGGCCTTGGAGGCTTAGGCGGAGGCGGCCTCGGAGGCCTAGGCGCCCTGTCGGCCTTAGGCGGCCTAGGCGGTGGCGGCCTCAGGCGCGGCCAACCTCCATTCGGCGGCCCTGGAGGCCTGGGAGGGCCTTACGGTCAAGGGTCGGGCCTAGGCACCCTGAGCGCCTTGGCACTTTTGAGCGGCCTTGGTGGTGGAGGCACAAGCACCCTCTCTCTTCTTCCGATTTTACCGCTAATCCGCAAGAAGAAGTTGCGGGATCAGATATCTTTGGATGCTGCCGATCAGTTAAAGGGGGAATCTGGCGGGAGCTTTTTCGTGGGGAGGCAAGGTTCGAATTTATCCTAGCACCTAGGGTAGTCTAAAATGTAAATGCAGAAATATTTATTCCTCCTCGTAATAATTATTTTAACCCCATGTTCAAGTGCGCAGGAGGAACCCAATATTTTCCTCAAATTCGATAACCGTTTACCCTCCCCAAGTACACAAGTTTAAAGCTCCCGTCAGATGCCCCCTTTATAGAAAGCCCTGAACGTTTTGACGGATCCTTCGAAGAAGAAAGAGCTGAAACGTCGCGGCATCACGAATCAGATGCAGCAGAAGCTCGAATCGGATTTTCAGTTTCTTCTGGAAAAGTTGGAGCGGCAAATTTTGGAACCGAGCGAAAATAAGTCGAGTGGGGAGGAATCGAACCAACCTCGCGCCACCAGCAGCCCGCCCGCAGGACCGAAGCCGAATAAGAAGCCGAAGCGAGTGCTGGAGAGACTGGAGAAGCATCAGCTGCAGATAAAAGAAATTCAGCCACCGAAACCGGCGACCACACCCGCACCGAAAGCCACCAAGAAATTAGTGGAGATCACGTTCTTGGGCAACGCAGCGAGTAAAATTTTGCCCTGAAAAAATCGCACTTAACATACATAGTGGCATGGTATGTATGTAGTTGGTGTGATTTATGTGAAGTCTGTGTAAGTGCTTCTTGTTTTGAGTGTATGCTGTATGTATAAAATGATTTTTTTATTTTGTTTTGTCAGTGACTCTGTTACTCTCGGGCCTATGCGTACATATCATCATCCGTGTAAACAGACATGTATGTATGTACAGCACGTTACGTACATACGTACTTTTCATTCGCACATCGCATAAGCCAGATTATTACAAATTCAATACCAACCCCTTGCCCATTCGTATACTTTTGCTAACTTTTTTCCAAGCATCCATTTCTTTCCAAAGCAGGTGTGTCACTCCGCTCACTCACTAATCAATGCCTCGATTGGCCAAGCGTGTTTTTTCTGAGCTTCTGCAAAAAAACAGCCTCAAAATCGGAGCGCAGCCCAAAACCGAATCGACAATGAATCGCCTCCTCTACTTTTAGAGTTACTTGGATTGGATATTTTATGCTGTCTGTCTGGACTTTTCCAAGAAGTTTTTGAGCCGCACCGCCTAGCATTGCAATATCTATCTACACATTCTTCGCGATAAAAGCCATACGCATTCTGATTCAGGGAATATTTTTCTTTTGGAGCTGTCTGCCGTTTATGCTACCGTACACGTTCGTTGCCTTCTCCTACATATAATCCGTAAGTCGGAAAAATAAGAGACCCTTTTTGTAACAGAAGCAAGAAGAAAATGGTACGAGATTTTTCATATTATCTCGTCCCCCAAAAAGGAAAAGATTTCCGATGAGATGCAGTCATGACAAAGTGTTGTTGCTTCGAAAATTTGGTGTAAGTTCCGGCCGAATTTACGTACTTCTCAGTCGCGAGCGCATACGCACACATCATCGAGTCTAAAAAAAATTCCAGTTATTCCACTTCTCGTCTGCCAGCGTGTGCAGGGAAAGATGCCGTAATTATGTCACACAAGTTCTGCTGCTTCTGCAATCGGAAATAATAGATTGCAATTGCACTTGTACCATGTGGCATGCACGCACGGCAATGCGATTTGGTTCAAGTCTTTTCGAGAGGCACCCAAGAATAGAAAAAAGTCCTTTTTTCTTGCAGGGAGCAGCTTTTGAAACTTTTCTTTCACCGGATTTTCTATTATTGCCTGTAAAACCAAGGTCCTACCCTACCCAACTCTTTTCCAGAAAGGAAAAGTAGGCAGAATAGGAGGAGGATCACTTCCGATTGTCTTGCACTTTTGCAGGAAAAGCCGGTTTTTTCTTTGAATAGCAAGCCCGTACCTTTTTCAGAAAAGTTGAAGTCTTTCTTGGGTGACAAGATAATGTTGCATACTGTATGTAGTTGACTTATGGAAAAGTTATGTACACTTTTGGATGGGCATCCTTTGCCTGCCATTTGCGTCAAGCTTTTGTCTCCAATCTCCCCGAACTGCCAGGGCTTTCCATCCAAATTGTCGCCCCTATCTCCTCCCCGCAAATTGCATAGACATCTGAAAGAAGGGACCGGTTTCTTGGGACTCCTCACTCTTCGATGTTTCTTTCTTTCCAGATGATGTTCTACGATCGTACTCGAATCAGAAAGAAAGAGCTGCAAGTAAACCGGCTTTTGGTGGAACCTGGGGTATACCTACGTTCAAAGTTGGGGCGTAGTTCGCCCCCTGTCCCCATCTTTCCGCGTCCAAATTAAAAATCAGTTTATGAGCGGCATTTTTGTTCTAAATTCGATGAAAATCGAGATATCGGTAAAGATGTTCCGCCCCAAAAACTTTAGGTCCGGACGTACCCCTGAGTGGCGGAATGCCCGTGATCGCGCTAAAAACGGAAAAGAGCGCGAACATTTTTTTCAGCGCCTCCTACATACTCTTCCGCTGCCAGAAGTGCGCTTTCTTTCTCTCAAATTTTTCGACGTTTTTGGTTCGAGGCTACGCGACTTCCACCTTTGTGAGAGGTAGAATTGCACCACTGATAAAACGAACGACCAACGCAAGAAAGGCATAAGTGAACTCACCAGAACAAGTACCTAACCTAAACCTACCATGCATGCGGAGTAGGTTATTTTAGGTTCAGGTGTAATTATTATTATCAGTTTGTCGTGCGTCATTCTGAGGTTGTCAATCTTTCTTTTCCTCCGGACCGGAAACGGAAAGTCAAGTTTTCGAAAGATGAACTTTCACGACTTCAACAGCAATACAGAGGAAATAGAAAAGTGCGGTGTAATGTGAAAAGCGCAATTGTACAACAAACGGCCCCCAAAATTGTACGGTATCAAGCTCATCGTGTGTCGGTGCAAAAGGAAACTTTGTTTTTCCTCAGCACAAAGTAGTGTACCGTACAGTACAGACAGAAACAGGTACGATAGGTGTATGGTGTACTGTACGTACACGTGCTGTTGGCAGGTAGGGTACTGTGGGGTAAACCCGGACACGGGGGTAAACCCGGACACCCAGTGTCTCAGCAACCATACAACCGATTGAGACAAGTATTCTATCAATCGATTCCTTGAACTCTCCTCTTTCAAATGAGCTACCATGTTCATCATATGCTGAAGCGGAAAGTTCAGAAAAGCATAGGCGTCCGGGTTTAGCCCATAGTACCCTATACAGCGTATGTACTGCGTTACGCTGTGTGGAATTTTGGGCAGCTCGTTACTTTCTTCTGAGAGCACATGAAAGCTGACAATATTTGCTTTGTGAGCCAAAAGTCCAAGATAATAACACGACGCACATCATAGGATACATTTTCTGATAAGGCGCAGCGCATTGGCAAACAAATAAGGGAAACGTCGGTTTATGGGCTTTCGAGACACTTTTGTCAGCTGCAAGCATTCCTACGAGGTCGCATTGGCCGTGTAATGCGTGTAGGTAAAAGTACGTAGAATACCCACAGAAAAATAAAAAGTTATAGGGGGACAGCTATACTATTTGTCATGTAAATGCAATAATTTTCTTTAGCTCTTTAGCGAACTTACCGACATGAAATAAAAAACGCCGTTAGCCTAAAAAATAAATAAAATGAAAGAAAAAACAATTCCGCTGCTACTCATTTTTCCGCATTGTTTCCTCGTGACAGGATTCCAATTCTGCAACGAAACACAAGCATTGATAATGTTAGCACATTATTTTCTTGTTTCAGATGTCAACTTTTCTGGAGAAAATTATGTGATTGCGAAAGAATTTGTTTTTTCTTTCATTTTATTTATTTTTTAGGCTAATGGCGTTTTTTATTTCATGTCGGTAAGTTCGCTAAAGAGCTAAAGAAAATTATTGCATTTACATGACAAATAGTATAGCTGTCCCCCTATAACTTTTTATTTTCCACATGGTAAGAACGAGGGTTACTGTAGCTTAGATTAGGAACAGCGACAGTTGACGATAAAGCAAGAATGAAATAAAATGTATGGAAACGTGGCAAAAATTTACTTCATCTTTGGTAAATGGCGAAGATTACAATACGTACTATAAAAAAATTAGGCGGTACGGATTAAAATTTTGATCAAACTAACAAAATCAACTTGTGCTCAGGAACTTTATGTAGGTCTATATCGTAATGAACTGAGAAAAGGAAAAGCTGAGGGAATCAAAGCTCTTTTGATGAAGTGGAATTAATACGTAGGTACTAATACAGAAATTTCGCAACTAAATTCATAATTACTGACAAGAAATAGCACAATATGAGCAATACATTTCGTTCAGAAAATTCATAGCCGATACTACAATTAGGATACAGTACTTTGCTACCGCTATTTTAGGTAATAATCTCTAACCTGCCATGTGCTATAGCTTGCAATAGTTAGCTGATAGGCCTATTGTTACCAATACATTTCAAATAGGCTAACTCAAGGGACAAGACAATTCGCCGGTACACGTAAAACAAAATGAGCATGGAATGATGATACCCAAAAATACCAATATTCCTGCAACAAGAAAATCAATAAATCAATACTTGATCCAACATTACCGCCTGACCTGACTTAGTAAGTAAAGTGACCGCAAGGAAAGAAATACGGCTGGGAGTTAATTTGGTCACCATCTTTTTGAAAAGTGTTAAAAGCCATCAAGTTTCATAAAGGCGGATAAAAACAGAATCTTTTGTGAAACACGACACACGAACCCCTGAATTCAATAGGACAACAATAAAATAGCAGCAAACAATGATACTAAACCCCTGATACAGTATACAGTATAGAAAGAAACTAAACCCCTGATAAAATAAAATAAACTAAACTAAAAATGAAATAAACTAAACCCCTGATACAGTATAGAAATACAGTATAGAACAAGCGCACCAAGAATAAAGCGACTAATTGGACAACAATAAAACAAAAGCCCAACATAATTCCCAACACCAAGAAATAATTAGCGAAGAAACTAGCCTAAATCACAAAAGCTGCAAAACTGCGACGCATACAAAATGCTTCTATACCTTAGCCTCGACGCAACAAAAGCCCAATTTCCGTATATTTTACGTACCTATCTGACTTGAATCAACCAGAAATTATTCAACTAGCGCAAAAGAAGGTAAAAAAATCAAAAAATTTATATCCAGCATAAGTGTAAAAGCCTCAAAAAGACAAAGCCATCAGTTGAAAAGCTATGTAGCCCAAACATAGACAATCACGCATTTTTCCTGCCATATTCGCGAAAGGGTTAACCCTTCCCCTCCTCTCACACCGTACCGTAATCCACCATCGAATGATATCCGGTGGTAGCGGAGGCCAAATTCTCGTGACTATCATTCAGTTCGTCGTCCTCCTCTTCCAGCTGTCCATGCTTCGCTTGCAAGCGCCCGTGGACTCCGTTAACCCCTTCCGTAGTCGACCGGTCGGACGAAGAGGCGCAACTGGGTGGAGGCGGGGGTAGGGGAGAGCTTTCCTTTTCCTCTTCGTTTGGTGTGGTGGTTGCTCCGACAGAGGAAGAAAGCTCGACACTTTCCGCAGAAGAAGCGGGGTCGGAGAGCTCGGAAACTCGACCACCTTGATTCGGGTCGGAGTTAATGGTTCCAGCACTGGCGGTGGAGGAGACTGGACTTTGCAGGAGACCGCTGGCGATTAACGGTGCGTGGGTGTGAGCAGCCTAAAGAAACAAAGGAGCACAAGTGAAAGAATTTACGGAGATGCGGTCATAATCAATAAATAAAAGGAAACTGCATAGCGCAATAATGGGCTGGATGAAGTTGCAATGCCTACCGAAGCGCAGCAAACGCCAGCCGCTACGTTAGCTCCGGTGCAAAATCAAGCGCACATCTGTTCTTCGATTACACAGGTTCGATTCTTCCCCCTTTCCCTCTTTTTCTCCTTTTGGCACCCACCTCTCCTAGCTCAGGGGTACATCACATCCCTTTTACACTCCCCTCAAGTGGCAGTTCCTTCCTTTCCTCTTTATCCCGGGTTCAATCCCCCCAAATGCTCCTTCTTTTCCCTCCCTCTCATAGCGTAGTGGTACAATTCCCCATCCACTCCCTCAAGGTTCAATTCCCTCCTTTCCTCTCCTACCTCCGTTCCTTCTCCATTTTCCTCCTCCTCTTCCTCGATATCATTCGCCTTGATGACGCCGTACGGCAGCAAATCCGCGCTTAAAGCCGCCGCGTCCCGCTTGTGCGCGAGTGTGGCGTGGGATTTCAGGTTGGCCTTGGTCGGTGCGGAGTATCCGCACTGGTGACAGATGTACTGGCGACGGAACAAGTCCGACGAGTGCTTGAACAGCTTGTGCTGGTGCAGACTGGTGGCGGTCTTGCCCCTGTAAGAGAGCCTTTTGGAGGTTTGCGGATGGTTGAGCGGATGGCTCAGGTGGTAGAGCGAGCGACAATATGAAGCAAAGCAAACGCAGGAGAGATGAGGGACAACTGGGTTCGAATCTCCGGTAGGAATGTAAGAAAAATGAGATAAAAGGGCGTATTTGGATCTTTGGGGATGGTGGAGCGGGTGGCTCAGGTGTTAGAGCCACTGCAAGTAAATAGAAGAGGTGGGACAACTGGGTTCGAATTTCCGGTGGGAAAATAACATGTTCGTGTATGCATGAATGTAGCATACGCCCTCACGAAGTCCATGGCTAACCTACAGTTATGTAATGTACACAACGGTCCGTACATACGTACAGTACGTTGTTCATACGTAGGCTACGCAGCCAACACTACACAACCACATACAAGCCAAGCGCAAAGTGTACGATAACACATTGCCATCGGGTGACGCCTAACAAATCGCCCCAACCTACCTACGAACAATCATTCCCACTATAAAAATACACATACGTACGTACCTACACACTATTATTTCTATGTATTTCTCTTACTTGTACGAGCACTGATCGCACTGCAGCAACTGCTGCTCCTCTGGCTGCTGCAGACTCTGCATCTGCTGCATCTGCTGTTGTGCGGCGCGCGGTGGCGCCTGTTTCTCCGCGTGGCGCCGCTGGTGCTGCTGCTGCGCCTGGGAGCCCTCGTGACTCAGCATGTGCGTCACCATCGCCTGCTGACTCGTCGCCGTCTCGCCGCACTTCTGACACTTGTACACGCCGGCCGCAATCTGCAAAATTGTACGCAAGGTAGGGGTTAGGTTGGGTATTGTGGGGTAAACCGGGCCATGGGAAAATCCGGCCACCTGCATATTTCAGCAAGGATTTGGAGTAACAGGATGGGTAGCTCTGAAGAAAATGCCGCAAACGAAGTTGCTGTCAAATTATGCTGCATTTCGCACGGCGACAGCGAAACTGGGCGAAGCCATGGGTCCGGGGTCCCATACAAACAAATACTCGAAATCGATCAAAAATTTTCGGGACAAAAAAATTTTTCCAAAAATGACGTCATTTCCCAGAGATCCAGGCCGTTTTCAGCCAAAGAGGCCAAAAAAGGGCAAATCCAGCATCTTCATTGGCCTATATCTCGACAATGACGTTGAGGCAGAAAGTTGGCGCCATAGTGAAACCTACCCGCAAAGATTCCCTCTTTCACCCCATACACTGGCAGACCTCTAGTTAAGGCCTAACACGATTATTGAACCATATCTTTTCTTTATCAAAGAATTCACCAACTTTAAATTTATTTTTCCTTTGATATCAGACCACCATTAGATGCGCCTGATCGAGCTGATTCCGAGTATGCCACTGGTGTCTACAAAATTTGCATTATTTACGGAGTTATAGGCCTCCAAAGTGGCCCTACTTTCCAAAAAACGCGATTTTTATCGATTCTAAATCCATAAGGGGTTAAATTTTTAAACAACTTTTTCTGACCTAATTTTATGCGTAGAATCCGAATCTGAACTTGATTGTTTCATTTTCCCACATTTAAGGCCTTACTTTTGCCATTTTCTACTTTTTCAGATGTCAAATCGTGAAAATAAGGCCTTAAATGTGGGAAAATGAAACAATCAAGTTCAGATTCGGATTCTACGCATAAAATTAGGTCAGAAAAAGTTGTTTAAAAATTTAACCCCTTATGGATTTAGAATCGATAAAAATCGCGTTTTTTGGAAAGTAGGGCCACTTTGGAGGCCTATAACTCCGTAAATAATGCAAATTTTGTAGAAATCAGTGGCATATTCGGAATCAGCTCGATCAGGCGCATCTAATGGTGGTCTGATATCAAAGGAAAAATAAATTCAAAGTTGGTGAATTTTTTGATAAAGAAAAGATATGGTTCAATAATCGTGTTAGACCTTAACTAGAGGTCTGCCAGTGGTATGGGGTGAAAGAGGGAATCTTTGCGGGTAGGTTTCACTATGGCGCCAACTTTCTGCCTCAACGTCATTGTCGAGATATAGGCCAATGAAGATGCTGGATTTGCCCTTTTTTGGCCTCTTTGGCTGAAAACGGCCTGGATCTCTGGGAAATGACGTCATTTTTGGAAAAATTTTTTTCTCCCGAAAATCTTTGATCGATTTCGAGTATTTGTTTGTATGAGACCCCGGACCCATGGCTTCGCCCTGTTTCGCTGTCGCCGTGCGAAATGCAGCATAATTTGACAGCAACTTCGTTTGCGGCATTTTCTTCAGAGCTACCCATCCTGTTACTCCAAATCCTTGATTTCAGCAAGCAATGGAGCGATTGAGATAAATAATAAGCATATCAATCGATTCCTCAAATTCTCCTCTTTCAAATGGGCTATTTGGTTGACCACTTGCTGAAATAGCAGGTTGAAAAACGCTTAAGTGGCCGGGTTTACCCCACCATACCCTACATTCCTCAACGGTTACGTTGAAAAAAGTCACGAGTTCACCCAGGGACAACGATCTTCTATCTTCCGTTACTGTGTTTATCAGAGCAGTCTCAGGTGAACTCGTAGCTATGATGTTTCGATTTTAATCGAAATAACTTTCCTAATAACGCAAATAGTGGATACTGTTAGTAACGATATAGGGTTATCAATCAAGGAACCTTGATGCTATCCGGCATATGTCGATTGATATGTTTCTCTAGCATGGCAGGCGACTTGGCCACATGACGACAGAATGGACAGCTGCGAGAGTTGAGGTCGATGGATTTGGGCAGCGGAGTGCCGTGGCGATAGTACTGAAACAATTTTTAACAACAGCAGTAAATTTTTAACACATACCGCGACAAGCCGTTATCGTTGACAACAAATTGTTGACCAATAATGGGTGTTGTTGGTGTGTTGAAATGACAACAAACCGACAACGCAACAACCACATATTATTCATCAACAAACGGACAAAAATTGAGCGACTTGTTGTCAACAATGACAGCTTGTCGCGGTATGTGTTAAATATCCATGCATGTGCAAGGCATAAGTTTGAATCGACCCCTTCATGATCAATACTACATGAGCAAGAATCCATATGTAGTATCACCAACCCTGGACAGATTCTTTCTCCCTTACAAGGACCAAGTAATATCAGATGTACCTTTATGGATTCTTGACATGAGGCATTTGTCAATCAAAATGCATGTCTCATACAGTACATACATAAAAGCAGGATCTGTATGTTAGTGTACCTTGTGAAAGTGGATGTATCTCGCCTCCCTGGTCGTGAACTGGCACTGCGGCTCATCGCAGCTGATCGGTGGATTGCGGTGATAGATGGTCATGTGTAGTTCACCACTGTGTGTCCGCCCATAGATCTTCTTGCATACAGCGCACATGTATCCCCTCTGGTCCACCTTCTGAATGTATTTCTTGCTGTGCACCATCCCTCCTTCTCCGAGCTCAACTCTTGGGCCTTTCTCTGCTGAATCCTCTGCTGCCAGAACCCACTGTTCACACTCTCCTCCTTTTCAAGGGCAGGAGGACACCTGCATCAAACTCCTGGCGCCTCTGCTTCCTTTGTGACTGTGATGACCTGCAGAGTGCATCTGCCTTGCAGAAGCTCCTTGCACATGGTCTGCAGACTTGGCAGCACTCAAGGGAGTGGGAGGTGTTTGAAAACCTTTGGCAGGTGATGACAAAGCTCCATTGGAAGATGGCGAGCCATTCAGATGAGTTGGCAAGGGGAATGGAGGACGGGGGAACAGGGCTCCACTGGCTGCAGCAGCTGCTTGGGCCAGGTAGGCCTGTGCCAGGGCTGCAGCAGCAGCTTGAGCCATTGGACTGGGGGCTCCGGGAGTTCCGATAGCTGAGGTGGGTGGATGAAAGCCAGTGCCAGGTGGATGGTAGCCAATAAGGCCAGGGCCAGCTGGTTTTCTAGGCCCTGGAGAGTCTGCTGGCTCCTGCTTGATAGCTGATGGAGCTGAGAGAGCTGATGAAGGGCTGAAGACTGATGTAGCAGGGGAGCCTGAGGTGTTGAAGGTTGGCAGAAGGGCTGTAGGGAAGATGGAAGAGGTGCCAGCTGGAACTCGCAAAGGGGTGGAGTTCAGGAATGACTGGATCATTGCAGTGGTGCAGGGATCTACTGCTGCAGCAGTGGCTGCAACTGGAGAGTCTGCAAAAGGTGAGGGCAGTTTCTTCTTTGGCGCCGGTGGCTCGTATGGAACCGAAGAGGCTTCGGACAGTGAAGAGTTCTCTTCTCTCGGGGTTGAACTGGATCTCTTCTGCTGGCTGGAGCTGGGGCTGGCACAGTTGCCACAACCCCAGAGCGAGTGCTTGGCACACAGTTTGTTAAAGATGCCGCCACCCCCACCGCTTTTGCTCGCCTCCAGCTTTCGCTTGCCACTGCCTGCAGAGCGAGTACTGGCACTCGGACCACCGGCCATCATGCCTCGACCTCCACCAGGCGTTTCGGGCTTAATCATCTGCTGCTGAGCCACTGCGTCAGTCAGAAGCAACTCCAAGCTGGTGATCTCGCAAACCCGGGCCATATTGAGCACCTGCTGAGGATCACTGCGTCCGAAATTTAGCTCGCCGCTATACAAGAACTGTAGAATGACCTCCAGGCACTCGGGGGAGCAATTTTTCAAGTTCACGGTGGTCATCGTTTCCTGGTGCTTTAACGCGAAAAGATTGCGGAAATACACCGAATTCGCGGCCAAAATCAAGCGATGCGCGAGAAATTCCAAAGTCGTCGTCGTCGTCGCTCCGGCCCCAGATCCATTCTCCGTCGCTTCCCCGTTGCCGTTGTTTTCTGCAGCCGCGGCTGACGAGGGATTCGATCCGGCACCTTCAGCAGTAGCGCCTTCTGCCACTAAGCTACTACCACCGGGTCGGTCGACGCTGACCAACAAGCGACAGTCGCAGAGGAAGCGTTCGTCGCGAAACGACTGCAGTTGACGCAGGAAAGCAGAGGAAAAGGCGGTACTCACCAGGGGTGGCATTATTCCGTAGCCCTGCTGTGTTCTGCCCCTCTTGCGCTCTTCTTCCTAATTTCAAGAAATTCTGGATTTTCACATTATAAGGCAGCAGCGCAGCACTTCACTCATTCTCATTCGCACACCTGCTGCATACACCCGCCCGTAGATTGGATAAGGTAAGATGGGGCAATTATGACCAATTCAAGTTCGAAAAGGCGAAGGTGCGATTTGATATCGATATTACAACACATCCTATTTTTCACGTCTTCAACATTACTGTCCTTTCTTGCGTTTGGCTTGGTCAAAAAAAGGCCGGAATTACCCCACTCTACCCTACTACCTAGATGAAAGAGCCTATTCTTTCTCCTATGTAAGGAACTACTGCTGCCTTGCCTGCCCTCCTTGCCAACTGCTTTGATTTGGCTACTGGTTTGCACCCAATAACGCAATCGCAAAGAGTGCAGCGCGAGGCTTTCTTTTTTTCCTCCGTCTCCCTTTCTTGTCGGTGCCTCACAATCGTCGGCTCTCCGTTTTCGGTTACTCAACTACCGAGTAGCAGTAGCAGCTCTGTCTGAATTATTGTTCTGCTTGCACTATGGAAGTAGGAACACAGAGGGACAGTACGGTACGTAGGCGTAGGGAAACTTACGGGAAAAAACGAGGCTAGCGGGGAACTATGAGCGCACCTGTGTGAGTTTTATCGGTCGGTGTGACCAGAAAAAGGCCCTAAGCCCTCACAGAATTAGATATGAGCCAACGAAAGAAAGAATGGCCCTCAAAACTTCTTGGTGTCTGCTTACCGAATGGCAGTAGGCGTCGAAGTTGAAGTAAGGCTCCGTTCCTTTAAACTGAGGTTTAAAGGTAGTAGCCGCTGGTTGAGCAAGGGGCGGTGCTTTGGCTTGACCGACCGTGAACCGTTTTAGGAAGCGGTTGGTTCGCTAAAACAAATCAGAAGCTAGAAGACAGCATAGGTATTTTGTGACAAATCTGTGAAACATCATACTCACAAGTTCAGGGCTACATGTGTACAGTACACACATACCTGCAATCACGATTGGTCGAGCTCAAATTAGAACGTTCGCGAGCAATGTCGGTGCGTTAAGTCACGAGACGACAAGATAGAAAATTATTAAGAAAGTTACAGTAACCCAAGGAGACGTCGAGAAATAAATTTCCAACTGGACGACTGGAGAGAAGAGAAAACAGTGTGCAGTGCAGCAAACATTACAGGCGCTAGCAGAAAAGAGGCATACAGTCGCCGAGTGTAGGTAAACAAAGAGAAGGTACATAAAGCCTGCAATGTGGGTAAAGTTTACCAAGACGCGCACCTGCTGAAAACGGTATCGAAACTGTATTTCCCAACAGTACAGGAGAGGCCGAGAGGCGATGATGGCATCGGGCGACTTTTCCATAAAGCGGCCCGTTTTCGTAGCCAGCTAAGCTCAAAGTAAACAGTCGTAAAACGCGGAGACAGGTACGAGACCAGAAAGATAAGCCCGAAAAGTAACGTACTGTAAAACTCCAAAAATAAGGGACAGCTCCTTGGTAAAATAAGCAGAAAATTCCATCCCTTAATTTTTGATACGCAAATCCCATAAATGACATAAAATAACGGTAACGAAAAATTGTTTGAATGGTTATTTTATGTCGTTTATTCATTTCGGACATCCCTTAATTTTGAACTTTTACAGTACGCCCAACATGCCACCCCGAAAATGTGATGATGGACTTCTCAAAGAGAGCGAGTACTTCATACTTGACGTACCAGCATACAAGACACAGGTACAGTACGTGCGTACCTACCTACGTACATACGGTCATGACTCTTATTGGACTTGGGCTTGGTTGATAAGAAACCTTTGGCTTATATGGGCGCTTTTACAGGGCGTTTTCGTTGCGCAAAAACTGAAGTTTATAAGCTACGTACACAAACGATGACACTTATGGGCCTATACTTTACACCATACAGACATCGACAAGACAGACAAGCGATTCTATTGGCGTGAAACATCACTGCTAAATAACACTCACAAAGTTGGCTTGTTAGCCTCATAAATGCTACAAAACCTACAAACAAAGTTGACCAATCAGACAGATGAGAAAAAATGCGCCATGTGTGCAGTGCAGTAGTCCAACAAAGAAAGAAACTAAAAAATCTGAGAACTGGTTAGCCTCAAAGATCGCCCTATTTATTTCAGTGTGCTTTTCTACATAAGTAAAGTCTAAAAAGATGGGCTGGAACTTGCTAAGGTCGGCGTTCGTCAAATTATCGCCACCTCAGCAAAAAAGAACTCCAAACTGTGACAAACTCAAGTCGCCTATCACTGTGAAAAGGAAGCTGTCACGACCGAAAAAATGATTCCCCATTTAATCACCATTGGCCCGCCACAGACGTGAACTCCGAATTCGCTCCGAATTCGGAGCCCTGACTATGCTTCAACACGTAAATTCACCGAGTTCGCTCCGAACTCGCTCCGTGTTTCCAAACGTGCGTGTGAACAACCGAGTTTCAAACTCGGAGACGTGTGAACCACCGAGTTTCCTCCGAATTCGGAGCCTTCTCGAAGCCATCTCGGAGCCTTCTCGGAGGAATCTCGAAACGGTTTAGGAGCCGTGAGTGAACACCTAAGTCGAAAAGTATAGGAGCGAGTATAGGAGTCCTTGTTTAGGTGAGAGAAATTTACGACGCGGCGCGTGGAACCGCAAAACAATAAAATCTGCATGCGACCGAAAGAGCGCGCCGTGTTTTATTTCTGAAAAAATATTTGCGTGTGAACGACAGAAAGAACTCGCCGAGTTTGTACGGAGGAAAAATGGTTACGTGTGAACAACCGAATTAGGCTCCGAATTCGCTCCGAATTCGGAGAGATCTCGGAGCGAACTCGCTCGGAGCAAACTCGGAGCACGTCTGTAGCGGGCCATTGTCGACTAGAGCAGAGCATAAAATTTTGTACGTATACTGTAGCAGTCACTGTTCCAGAGAACGACAGTGGAGTAACGAATAGGCCTATCATTCACTCATCAAGGCCCTAACAGAAGGAGACAACCTGCGAGACCCGCATGCATTCTTTCATTTCCGGTGCATCAACTGCTGGAAGCAAGAATCGCGAACACCCCGATATTATCGTACCTTTCCCCACATGCACTGAAAACCCGCTATCTTTGTGCATTGAACTACAGAAAATAGTGCAAAATATCGTCGAAGAATATAAACTCAAATAAAGAGAAAGAGACGGTTTTCAGCTGTGATTGTAGTGTTTACCCTCGGGCAAAACGGGAAAGGAAACGGAAGGGTAGGGAGGGCCCGACCCGATACGATTTCCGGTCGCAACATCGCGAAAACATGCAAGAAGGTAGGAGCAGAAGTTCACAAGGTGCATGTGTATGTATGTATGGTGGCGGCATAAACAAAAACTGCTTTTC
>JASAMW010005657.1:0-39677 GCA_030247985.1 Epsilonema sp. ZAB3_2 | reverse complement strand
CGAAGAGAAGAAACGGTAAGAAGCCTATACTACTTGCTGCACATTTGGTATACTATTTGCTGCACATTTGGTATACTATACTACTTACTGCAACTGGTCAATACTATACTACTTGCTGCACATTTGTCGAAATAGTACATGTACCTACTTATTCTACTGCTTCATGTACATATAGTAAGCCAATAGTCCTAACGCAGGTTTACAGGCAGAGTGCCGGATGGACTCCGCTCAGTCTCTCCTCGTCCTACCAAAACCAAACTGCAAAAGGAGGAGGAGGCGGGGGAGTGGGACGCGGACGGACTGGTGGAGGCGGGGGTGTCTGCGTTTCTGGAGGGGGTGCGGCTATTTCGGCGGGCGGAGGACGCGGCGAATCAGGCGCTGCTCTACTCCAACTGCGCCCGACTCTGGCGACTCCGACAGGCGGCGTCCGCCATGCAGCTGCAGGAAAAGGATGGGGAAGCGGCGGAAGAACTGAGCCGCACGGAGAGGCAGTACCTCAACAAGGTGCAGCTGCAGCTCTTGCTCTTGCGCGCATGCTTGCATGTAGTATCACAAAAATATATAATTCTGTTGAGGGGAAGAATGGGGGACGTAGTAAACAGGAACGAGGAGGCATTGGCCCATGTTTTCAAATCCCCTATTTTAGGTTCCCCTATCTATTGGGTTTTGCGAAACCTTTATAAAGAGGCGAGGGCCAATGCCTCCTCGTTTCTTTTCACTAAGTCCTCCATTCTTCCCCCGTAAGCAAAATTATATTTTCGGTAGTAGATCACGTGTACAGGTGTTTGCTGTACGTACTTTAGGCGGTGGAGTATTATCAGCGAGGCTTGGAGTGCGTGTCTCCCGCTGCTGCTGAATGCGAGGGCGAGTGTAGTCAGTCGTCCTGGGAGATGGTAGCTGCAGAGTTGGCCGGTGTCTACTTCGTACACGCCACACTTCTCCAGGACAGACCTCCCATCTCTCTCATGACACTGGAAGAGGTACTGTACAGCTATGTATGTAACTGTTGACTTTTGGGCGGCCGCGAGGTGGCCTCCGGTATTTGGTGTTGTTAGGGTATTAGATCGATGTTGACGTCGCTCAGTTTGGGAGTGGCAAAGGAGCGAAAGCAGCGGGCGAAGAGAAAAAAGACAAACAAACGACGTCGATGACCACGTCAGCACCGATCTAAACTTACACTAGTTACCGCGGGGCCACCTAAAGCTCACAGCCTTACTATGGAGAACCCCAATATTGCACACCCCCATCCCAAATACCGTACCGATATCTGCATTGTACATTGCTGAATGCGTGTGTGTGTGTGTTGGTAACTGTTGATGCAGGTTGAGCGGGAGATTGGGGAGTTGATGCAGAAGGCGCTGAGACTCTACGAGACGATGGAGCAGCTGGGGGCGCTGGGCAGACACCCGGTACACAAGGCCTACGAGATTCACACCCGGCTCGCCTCCCTCTATCACCGCCTCTATCGAGAAAAGGTAGCCTACTACCAAAAATATATAATTCTTGCTTAGGGGAAGAATGGAGGACGGACGTAGTGTAAACGAAACAGAGCATCCATGGCAGAGATTCGCCCCAATTATTTGGGTTTTGAAATATCCAATTATTTGGGTTGGGTTTTACGAACCAAAATCCACTGTTTCACCTATCACGCTTCCTTCTGCTGCGGCATTGAGAGTGCAGTGCTGTGAATGTGAACTATGTGTTTGAGTTAACTCCTCCCGGATTTCAAAGTCTCCGACGCCAACTGGTTGTGCAACCATTGACAACCGACATATGGAGGAGTTGTGCAACCGTTGACAACTGTTGCCATGGTTACGCGCACTTTTCATATGTTGGTTGTCAACGGTTGCACAACCAGATGGCGTCGGAAACTTTGAAATCCGGGAGGAGTTAACTGTGGTATGGTGAATGTGAACAGGAGGATGTTGGCGGGCGACGGGCGAAGCAGTTGCGGAGTCTGACGGAGTTGCACTACGCCAAGGCCGCCGAGTACTACGCGAAGCTGACTGCAGCCGGAGGGGGAGGGGGAAGCTGCTCGGTGTCCGCCAGTCTCGGCTTCATTCGCTGCCAACTCGAACGCGTCGCCTTCACCGAATACCTCATCACCAGTAAGCAAGGGCAAGCAACCACCACACTGGGGCGCCACACACGTGAAATCCGAGTTCGCTCCGAATTCGAGCGCTGCGCTGACTATGCTTCAACATGTATAATGTTCGCACCAAATTCGCTCCGTTTTTCCAAACGTGCGTGTGAACGGCCGAGTATAATTCGGAGACGTTTGAACAACCGAGTTTGCTCCGAATTCGGAGCCTCCCTCCTCGGAGCGAAAGTCGGAGATCGTCTGTAGCGTCCTACTCGCTCCTGTTGAAACAACACAGCGCATGTACTGTACCAACCTACAGGCCGATGGTGTTACGTACTGTACTGCGTACGTATGGCAATAGCGTCCGAAGCCAGTAGTGTACGTACGTAGCTACATAGGTCTAGGTATGTAAGGCGAGTTTAGTTTAGCCATCTGTCCTTGGACGGCACGTGGGAAAGGTCCACAGCTGTGACCAAGGGTAGGGGGTTCGATTCCCGTTCGGTTCATTTTCTCTCCCCCTCCCCTCCCCCCTTTCGGAGCCCGGCTATCGCCATACGGAACAGGGCACGTCACGCTGGAATGCTTTCGCGTTATCTCTCTAGTTTATGCAACAGGATTTGAGGTCCACAGCGAACTCTTAAGTGGCCAAGGAGTACCTATAGGTTGTGAGCTGCGTATTTTAGACTCGAGCTCTGCAGCTGCAAAGCTGAAGCTGTATCGGTGTGCGGTGGAGTATTTGGTGCCTGGATGCAGTGGGCAGTGGCGCTATGTGACTGAGCATTTGAGCGAGGAACTGGCGCAGTTGGGCGACGAGAACAAGGACAGTCTTCTAGAAGAAGGAAAGCAGCAGCAGCTACTGGAGGAACAAGCCGTCACTTCCAAGGAAGAGGAGGAGGAGGAAGTAGAAGAAGAGGATTGGCTGCGTGCAGAACTGAGGACTTTGGCTCGCATTTGGCTTCAACGCCTGCAACACGTGGCCAAAACGGCGTTACAGACGCTAACGGAGCAGAAATCAGTCAAAAAGACCAAGTGAGTCAGTCTCACAGGTCCAGCAAATAACAGAGCATAAGTATTGTCGCATGGATCACAGTTTTTATACAAAGCAAGATGGACTTCACTGTGCTGTGCAAGGACTCCTATATTCGGGGCAGTCATGTTCTGGAAGTTCTTTCCCGTTGTATGAAAACGTGGACCTATTTACGGTGGTCCATGCGATATTACTTATGCTCTGTTATTTGTGGGGACACGTGGGTCAGGGGGCGTGGGGTTTTCGAAGTTGTCTGACTTTTATATTCCACAGTAACCTGTCTACTGCCCGTATTTTATTTATTTCAGGGGAGAGCTGGAGTCTTCTGTTGATTGGTGGAAACGGGTCTATGCTGCATCTTTGGTCAATATTGCAACTACTGGAGGAAGAGCGAATGTACAGGATTTTCCGAAGACACTGGCCTCCGTGTGTGATAGGATTGCTTCGATTCCTTGCTGAGGTCTTATCGACCCAAATGCAATGTGCAGTTGTGTGATTCTTGTCATGGGCGAATGCCAACTTACTTTACTATACTGGTCTCTTGCATTGTTTGTGCCGTTGCCGTGATAAATGAAGTAGGCTATTACCTGGATGGAAGTAAAAGATGTTTCGCTCTACTGTTTGTCGGATGGATGTAGTTGTGACGTCGCTAGGTGCTCGAGCCTTATTGCTTGCTATTTGGTTCTGGTTTGATTGAAGCGCAATGTGGTGGTTACAGGAAAGTGTACGTGTTGCATTCAATGAACTCCATAAACTGCGTTAGTGATAAGTTCTGCCGTACACGGCGATATGATGATAACTTTTTCCCTCGTTGTTCTTTTCTCATTTCTTTCACCCGCATGTCCACAACACCGCCCCCTCAATCCGAAGTCCGAACATTTTTGGCAGTTTCCCCTGCTCGTATGGTATTATTATTATTATTCAGCTGACAGATATGGCAGGCGGAACCCCACCGTTATGTACGTGCATACAGTGTGAGTGAGTGCACATACGTAATTGTAGAATGTCCAAGGGGCAGAGCAGAAGAGTCATGTGCACTTTTCTTTAATTCCCGTGTGGCTGCTGTTGTTTCGAAGAAATCCTGAAGGTGGAAAAATTTTCATGCCAGATTTCGTCTCTAACCCACTAACCTTTTTCCCATCATCCTTTTGCATGCGATGTCCTGTCCTGTGTCCATCCCATCTCTGTTCTGTTCTCCTCCTTTCGTCACTTGCAGTACAGTACCGAAATACCGATAATAGGAAAACTTTGCCTCGCGCCGCCGTTTTTGCCTCGGGATGTAGAGATTGATTCAACTGATTTTACTACGACCACTCACTACTTACTATTTTACTGTACATACTCTTATGTACGAACATGACGCAGTGCGTCGCTATGTTTCTGTGATATGTACGGTACTTTGGTGGACGTTGGTTGGTGTTTTTGCCAAATATTTTGATTTGAAATCGCCGCCCCTTTTCTACACTCAATGTGTACGTACATACATATAACATGCATCAATACCTCCCACTGCCTCGCCTATAACTGTTGGCGAAATGACTGAATACATACGTACATACCTAGCGTACGTATGTACGTAACGTACGTACTGCAAGAGAAGAAAATCACCAGTCACTTCGGTCCATCTTTCACCTTGATTAGAGACAAAAAGTGACCGATTGATTACTTATTGCCAATTGCACTGCACTGTACTGCGCTACACCTAAAATACAGTTTATCGTTTGTTGGACACCAACAAAGAACGGATGATGATGATGATCATGCCTTTGACCTATTATTCGTCAAAGTCGCGTTTGCTCGAAGTTCTACTGCTTCTCAGTGCCGTACTTCAGATGGAACTGCTTCTGTTGACGTCGGTGGTGGATGCATATGGCAGCGGGGCGCCCTGCCAAGCTCAGCATTCGCTCAAGCCCAACACCCTCTACCATGGCAGTGGCATCAAGAGCGTGCCGCCGCCCTACAAGTTCCAGATTCTCGGCTCCAGAGGTCGACAGATCAAGCGCTACAAAACTGGCAAATGGTACACAGGTAGGTAATGACAGCAGCGCATACGGAAACTTTCTTTCTGTGGTTATATTTGGTTATATGTTGCGAAAAAGCCTTGCGACTACAGAATATTTTCGCTCTTTTCATGGACCGCAAGCATTAACTCCTCCTGTCCTCGGCGATTTCTGGGGCCGGTTTGACGGCCGTATGTTACGGATGTTTACGTTTTTGACCGCGAAAATTGCTATTCCTCCGTTTTTTTCTATGTTTTCACGGAATACAGCCAGGATTTCGCCCACCACGCGGGCGAATATTCTCAGGTTTGACTCATTCTGCCTCTTCGCTCCTTACGCTCGATGGTGCGGTGCGGAGCGACGAAAAATTAAAAAACGGCTACGGCCGTCAAACGGCAGCAAAATCGCTGAGGACAGGAGGAGTGAGTTAACGCTTTGCTACAAATATGTGTCCAGACAAGATGTTCCGTCCGATGACCTAATGGTAGGTAGTTGTGTGTTGTGTTGCAGTGAATCTGAAGGGGGAAGGGACGCACTTTCGGGGCTTCCTGGTGCAGGCGCGTCTGGCGACGAAAAGCGGCGATATCATCGGGCATCTGCGCGCCGGCGAATTCCAGGAGGAGGAGCTCAGCTGGGCCAGACACGGCATCCAACTCCAGCACTGTCCGCCCATCCTCAAGAACAGCGTCACGCATTCGGACAACGAGAAGAAGTTCGAGATCAACCTCCGCTGGCGCGTCAACAAGAACGTCGGACCCATTCAGTTCTTGTAAGCCGCCCCATCCACGTTTGCTTGACCCATCAAGAAAGATCAGCAGAAAATACTGTTCCGTTCCGAAGCGAAACGAAGAATTACAGTAGGACAAAAAACGACAGTTTTCTGCTGATCTTTTTGATGGGTCAAACGTGGATTCTTTCTTCGCCTCTTATCCTTGCATTCGTAGGTTACGAACGTGAAGGCATAGTGGGCGTGGTCGTCATGAACTGTGCTGATGTTTCAGTGAAATGCAACAAAGAGTCAGTAGGTACATGTGAGAAATATTGTAGGTGTGTTCAAGCTTTAGTTATGCCACTACAGTCCTACCTATGTAGGTACTGTACATGATTTTTAGTGGTCAATTTTCTTTAGACCAGCGTACGTACAGGCGTGTGTATTCTATGGCAGTACTCTGCGCTATAGATGCGTGTTTCTTTGTGATGCAGTGTGACGGTGGTGCAGGAGAAGACGGTGTACTGGCCGCAGTGGAAGCCGCGCAACGGATTCCTGCTTCCGGTGCGGAGAAAACCTTCCCATCCTCCTCCCCCTCCCCCTCCTCCTCCTCCACCTCCTCCCATAGTTCTGCCGCCTTCTCCTCCTTCTTCTTCTTCGCCTCTTCCTACTGGAGGTCCTCATCCTCTTCCACCTCCGCCACCTCCACCTCCTCCTCCTCCTCCCTCTTTAATCCAACCTCTACCTCCTCCTCCTCCGCCTCCTTCGGAACCGGATAAGCGCTTCCAGAGTCCGGAGCTGCAGAATCTCATTCGCCAGAAAGTGGCGTCTCTGGAGCAGCAGAGACTGCAGCAGCAGCAGGAGCTGCAGACGACGCAGGAGGGCGGACAGCAGCATTCCGCGCCCAAAACGCGCAAACCTCCGCCCACGCCGCCCACTACCACTCCGTCTTCTTCTCAACCACTGCCACTCTCCACTCCTGCTGCCACTACTACTGGTAACTATTGGCTCGTGTATGACATGCACAGGTTGTTCATACGTAATCTACGTTTTTATTGCATAGGTACTCTTTCTCTATACGTACGTACGTACTCGTGCAGATCGAGTGCATCTGTTGCCAACCCAGGCAAATTCCAAAGATCAAATCTTCGGTACCGTTTTTACCACCGGTGCATTGCCCCCAATGCGTAACCCCCTATGCATAGCCCCATATTGGCAAAACATGACAAAATGCCCTATGCATAGCCCCCTCCCCCTTATGCATAGCCCCATATAGGACCTCTCAATTTTTGTATGGGCTATGCACCGGTAAATACGGTATTTGGGTTGGGCTTGGTCGTAATTAGAAGAAAGAGTCTGTGTGTGTTTCAGTAGTGGATGAAGAGGCGAGCAGAAGACGAGTGCAGGCGGAGGAGGAGGAGGAAGCGATTCCGTCTCTCTTCGGACTCAGGAGAAGACTCAACTTCCCCGAGGAGACGCAGGAGGAAGAAACGCCACCGCCCACTTCGCCCCCCAGGAAGAAGCCGACCGTCGGTAGGACACGCACCAATCATGTACCTACGGTGTAGTTCATTCATCTTTCTTATAGATTCTTGACGGATCACCTTACGTACACTATGCTACGTACTTATACAGTGCATGAGCTACTGTATTTGCTTGGCAGCAGCATTACGTGTACATACACATAAACAGTATTACGTACCGCGTGAATGTGGCCACATGTGTGGTGCCTAAGTACGCATTCCTATTCCTGGTACGTATTCGTATTATTATGCGTTAGGTGCCTAGTCGGTACTACTTCTGTTGGTTGTATTGGTATGTTTTTTTATGGTCTGTGTGCCCACTACATCCATACAGTGCATGTACCTACTAGGTTAGGTAGTACAGCAGAACAACAGTACAAAATGTCGTATGGATTGTGTGTGTGTTTGGACAGATTTTTGCGGCTCGACTCCTTGTCTCAACGACGGGACCTGTGTGAATCTGAATGAGGAAGCCGGATACGTCTGCTTCTGCAGAGACAAATACACTGGAGACAACTGCGAAAGTTCGTTCGTACACGTGCAAACTGCATGCATGAGCCCAGCCAGACGTGCATCATGCCTCTTCTCAAAACCGCACAAAAATCGTACATCCCGGGTCGGTGAAGACAACTTGAAAAAAACCAAGGCTGTCTATGCGCCGCGTACAAAGTACGGCGTGCGCGCGTAGACAGTTGCGAAAGAATAGGACAAAAATTTGGCGCACGTTTTGCAACTGTCTACACGCGCGCGCCATACTTTGTACGCGGCACATAGACAGCCATTGGTTTTTTCAAGCTGTCTTCACCGACCCGGGATGTACGACTTTTGTGCGGTTTTGAGAGTCTGTGTGTGTGTGTGTGTGTGTGTGTGTGTGTTTCAGCTCGCAACTACTGTCACCGACACGAGTGCGTCTACGGCGCGTGCATCAACCAGGAACACGGATACACCTGCAAATGTCACACTGAATATCTCGGCAGTCGATGCGAAAGTAAGCTAAGCTATATCTCCATATCCTTTTCCGTCAATTTCGCCCGTGTAACTATCGCATAGTAACTTTGGAAGTGTAAGGTGGGATGAAGATGAACAATGTGCTATATGCTGCGTGCTCAATGGACGTACATACATACCTGGGCGTACATGGGGTATGTATCCTTGCTGCGTTTTTTTTTGTAGGGCATTGTCCGTCGTATCTGTGTGAGCACGGGGGAATCTGCTACATTGACGACAGAGGCGACTACGCTTGCAACTGTACGGACGGATGGACGGGCGATCGATGCCAGCAAAGTAAGACTCTCTCTCTCTCTCTCTCACTACCTAACTTGCTGTACCTAGAAAGAGCGGCCTTCAGTACGGGGTGACCGAGTTTACCCCACATTACCCTGCTATGTGCGTATGACGACGAACTGCCTCTTGCAATCTGTCTCTCCGCTGCTCCACAGTACTGCGATCATGTATTGTACAGTTCATGGAATAACTTGGCAGTGGTCCTCCCGTTGAATCATATGCTGAGACATGCCAGGAAACTTTGAAAAAGGTTCTCCACCATGAGTTTGTAGTCCTCTGCATTAGCGGACCTACACTGTACAAAATACGGCGCGCGCATAGATAGTTGCGAAAGAAGTCCCCTTTCGGCAGTTGGACGCGTGTCAAGTCTCCACCTCTCCTTTCGCCACTCTACGCGAGCGCGCCGTACTTTCTACGGCGCGCGTGCAAATACAGATAACTACAAACTCATGGTGGAGGTCCTTTTTCAGAGCTTCCGAGGATCTTCGGGTGGGTGGGTACGGTAGGTGGCGCTGTTGTAGGCGTGGATGATTGCGAAGAGCATGACTGTCTGAATGGCGGAGAGTGTGTGGATGGACACAAGAGTTTCAGCTGCAAATGCGAGGACGGATACATGGGAGACAAGTGTCATAGTAAGCTAAGTGCGATACGGTGTGTAGACTCTTGGTATTTTAATAATTAAAATTAACCCCATCCAAAATCTCAGATGGCCGCCTGGCCACAAACACCCCTTGCGGCCACCCTACGGCTTTGGGCGGCAACGGCCGTAGGGTGGCCGCAAGCGGATATATTGCGGCCAGACGGCCATCTGAAATTACGGAGGGGGTAAAGCGACCATCTATCTGTACATGCCAAAGTTTTTGCCAAAGTACTAACATGAAATGCTTTGTCTCATCCACTTCAACGGCCGTTTATTTGTACGTACTGTACGTAGTATGGTCGTTCGCAGTACGCAGCCTGATACATACGTTTTGGTTCGTTTTCTGCTGTGGATGTTTTTTTGTGATTACTGCTTAGCATCCACATAAATCGTTTGTTTGTTGAGGGCCGTGTCAGAATATCTACGAGAGTTGTTCGTCCTGGGAGGCGGAGAACAGGTGCAGTGCCATGCGTCCCATCACCAAGTTCTTCGATGTCAACTGCGCTGTCTCCTGCGACCAGTGCACTTTCCGCAACGACACCGGTTAGTGGCAACAATTCTGCATTGTACGGCTAGTGATTGAGAGGTGCCAAATAGGCGCTCTCTCCTAGGAAAACCGGCCAGCTGTCATGATCAAAAGGGAAAATTGTGTGACAAAGGTCGTCCGGGTGTGTAGTCGAATGGTTAAGGGCTCGCCTGGAACGCGAGAGGTCAAGGGTTCGATTCCCAGCTGGCACATCCGGCACGTTTTCCTTCTCGATGCTGTCCTCTGCCACATCCTTGGCACCTCTCTTTCCATAAATGTGCATGCTTGTATGTATAGTGTCCTCCACTCTAATGAGTCGTGCTTCGGCCCCCACTCAGGAAACCTGTTCGAAAATTAGTAATGACGTTTCTTCGCAATGAAGCGACAGAGCAACGCACTCGCAGGCGTCCTTTTCCTTTCTCGGCGCGTGGGGGCCGAATCACGACTCTTTACAGCGTAGGCCGCTTTTACTGCGCGTTGTGACGGCGTGTATTTTGTTGCAGTGCACGCGTCGATTCCGATTCCGCCGATTCTGGAGCCGTTCGAGTTCCTGATCGGTGATTGGCTGGCCAACTACTCGGACTATCACCGCTATCCAGTCAACTTCAACAAGCACGCCACGCACTCCTACACCGACAAACTGAGTTTCTACGTCGCCCCGGTCACCATGTTCGGAACTCCTTCCATCAACTTCACGTAATACCGTGCTGTACTGTAAGGTTTCGTGTATGGCCCCCTGGTGGGTCTATATGATCGATAAGCCCCGATCAGGGGGATATACGTATGTATGTGAGAGGGCTATATTCGAGAGGGCAATGCACGAAACATTACAGTACTTACTTTTACAGTACTGTAATGTCGCGCCGTTACGTCCACAGCTGTTCATTTTCCGTACATATGTACATACACAGCACATATGCGTATGTATATATATTTGATCGTACCCAACGAATCTAATCAGCTCTTTCGCCCGGATTTACCGTTCGCGAGTTATAAGCCCCCAAAATAACTGCGGACGGGTCATATTTCAGCAATCTGCCGTACTAAATGCCTCCTTCCCCCCCCCCCCCCCCCCCTGCTTCAGTCAGTGTAATGTAATGACGTGAGGTTTTTGCATTTGTAGGGCGACGGCGATCAGTAATCAAGACGAGCGTGACAGCTTTGTTAACACGGGATTTCTGACGCTCAACTCGAGAGCAGCCGATGCGAAGCGAACAGCTCAGTCCATGGACATCTCCATAATGAGCACCGGCAACGATGGTCAGTCCTATTCACCATATGCAATAAGAGCCAGTGCTTGGTCGCGAGGCGACCCCTCTGAATTAACCTTGATTTTCAGTGCAACTTTTGATCGGTAGTCGACGCGAAGGTCGGCGCGGTCGTCTTTCTTCCTCGTTTGTTTCTTTCCGCGCCGACCTTCGCGTCGACTACCGATCAAAAGTTGCACTGAAAATCAAGGTTAGTTCAGAGGGTCACCTCGCGACCAAGCACGGCTCTTATTGCATATGGAGAATAGGCTACACTACTGTACTTTTCAGCTTTGTTTCTGTGAATGGTTGGTGAAAAGGTCATTGTTTCTTTGTTCTGGATAGGTGTGACAATGATAGAAGAAGGAACTCTGGAGGGAACCAGAATGCGGCTGAAGGTCGCTTATCTCAAGTCATATCGCGCATTAGCATACGTCGAGGTACGTACCGTACATCTGTTGTGTACAGACTTATGGACATACGTACTGTACGAACGTACGAGCAACAGTAGTGCGCTGCACACGTGGTGAGTTTCAACTTGAATTCACCGGCCTCCCCTATGCTTCATCGCATACATATATGGAATTCCCCGGGAGTTTTCTCACCACGTGTGTGGCGCACTAAGTCAGTCACAAGTGACAGGCAAAAATGTTGCAGTCGATGTAATTTAGCGCTATGAGGCAGTGCATGTATTACGTACCATTTTAGCTTGAACGAAATTTTACTCTTCGTCCGCCATTTCTAAGGGAGACAGTGTCGAAGACGAAAGCAAACGGAGCCAGACAATACTATACCAAATACTACTACCGAATAAATCCAGTCAGGGTGTTTTGAGTCATGTATCTGTATATGTAAATGTAACAGTGTGTGACACTGAAACTTGTTTGAGTGAGACTCCAGCTTGACAAAAAGGTGACACTCATTTACATGCTTCTGTAACACTGTACGTATTGTACATACATACAAATCTGAATTTGTGCCAAAAACTTGTGCTCTTGTACAGTTTACTAGTTCTCATTGGCATTTGGCTGTCCATTGATAGCGTGTGGTGTGGTGTGGTGTGCTTGTGCTGTAGTACAAAGGGAGCTGCCCGCGGGCGTTTTGCCACTTTTTTCACGGTTGCACTATTTGCTTGAAGCAATGAAGGTCATTCTAGTTTTAACTAAACAGTTGTTCTAGGGAAAATGTTCCTCTTCGGTTATACGAGATGAAATAGGCCGCCTTTGGTATAATAATTGCTTGGGATTGTACCGTACGTGACGTACTGTAGGCTGCATGTGCATACTTATGCCAGCTTATGCCATTGTTACTTTTTTGGCACTATCTGTCACTTAACGGTGCTCTTGCGGTGCCACCACTTGAATTGAACTGGCCGGCCATATGCACATTACGGTCAGTATTATTCAAACTTTTAGGAGGATGATGTAGCATCTGCAACGTGAGCAAAGCTCTCCTTTCCTTCCTAATCATCGACCTTTCCAGTTTTCTGCCAGGAATGGCCGTTGGCTATCTGTTTGTTATTTCGTCCACTCTTTACACCTTTGCATTTTACAATTTTACGCGCGATGAACTGTACGTACATAGTGCATACGTACAGATCCAAAATATCGATTGTATCTTCTTGTCACACGGTCGCGTTCTAGTACTAATTCTGTCCATGTTCTGCAGTTGAGCCTCGGTGGGGAACTTGTGTGATCTTTGTCGTGAAGTGGATGCCTTGCAGCTCCTTTTCTTCAGGCGACTGGAGGAGTCAAAAGTCGGCACAGTTACCTAAATTTTCCATCTGCCTCGCCTGTAACTGTACGTGCATTTCGCGAGAGGGCAACTGGAAACTACTACTACTACTACATAGTTACATACTACTACTACTACTGCAACTATGTACAGTACCTGCGTACGTACATACTGCACTACTATTGCTACCACACGAGTTCGCGTGTTTCGGGGAGCCAAATCGTATCCATTGAATCCCCATCAGTTCAATTCACTCATTCCTCGAAATCATCTCAGAATTTCGGTATACGTACCCTGTCCAATTCTCTCCATACGTAGGACCCACCGTTTTCTCGCCACTCCCGCGCGTGCGCGGTAAATTTCCAACAAACACCGACACCCCGCTTGGGATACCACTAACCCATACATTTGTATACGTACTAGTACGTACATATACATACTGTATTCGTTGTTGTAGGTGACTGTCCATTACCGATTACCAACCTGCATGCGTCGTACGTACGTACGTTGCGTACGGAGGAGATTTCCTTGGCCGAGCGACTACTGCAAGTGTACAATCTGTTTGTGACACCGGGAGTGGAAGAGAGAAATACTCGTTATGGCAGTGCGAATACTGTGGCTATGGCTAGTGGGATTAGCCTGTTGCTGCTATGTGTCTAAGGCTGAACTGAAGGGGAATCTGAAGAAGTTGGACTGGATCCTGGGCAAGTGGAGATCCGAGTTCAGCGGCAAGGTGTTCTGGCCTACAGTGCCCACAATGACCTACGGCGAAGAACTGATTATCGAAGAAGCGCCCACTGCGAAATCCACCGGAATACAATTTCTCAATTTCAGGTATGTATGGTCGTGTTCTCAACAAAAACGAATGTGCAACTGTAAAAATACCGGCGTGATGTTCTTCCCATTGTTTGGAAGGTAACGGCTAGTAAACTAGTGCAAAATGCATAAGCTTCGTCAGAACCCGCCTGGAACTCCTGTAATGTACTGCGTATGTATGGTATAATGGCTATGGCTATGGCAACAGCGTCCGAGTCCGAGGCCAGTGCAACATATTTTAGTTGTTCTAGATAGTATGATGGCAAATTTTGCCATCTATCTGTCCCTGGACCGGCACGTGGTCGTGTGTCTGTCTAGTGCTGACAGCTGAGACCGAGGTAAAGGGTTCGATTCCCGTTCGGTCCTATTTGCCCCCGGTCCCATTCAGGGTCCGGCTATCGCCATACGGAACGGGGCACGTCACAAAAATTATGCTCATGCAATCTTCGGTTGCCTAATAATAATGTCCTTTTATTCCAGTGCTCGTGCGTGGTCTCACAGCACTAAAGATCATTTTCACGACGAATGGGGATTTCTGACAGTAAATCCCGACGGAAATGCCACGTTGATGACTACTGGCAATAACGGTAAGCATTGCCCAGTAAGGGACCATTTACATTTTACGTAGACACAGGGGGGTGGGGGGGGGGGGGGTCCCCCCTCCCACATTAGCCTCATGTCCACGTGGATCCACGGTGGGGGTGTGGGGGGGGGGGGGGTAGGGCGCGCCGTGCACATGAGCAACGTCCACGGTAGTGGCGATATTTTGCAGTGCAGGCATGTAATCGGACAGCGATTGTTTCTGTACTCAGTAAAATGGTTATATAGCTTTTGCGTTTGAGTGTTGGATCAATATCTGTAGCATTCAGCAGTAAATAAACGACAGTACATAAATAAATATTCGACCTTCATATACACACAGATGTCCACGAGGACAGGGGTGGGGGGGGGGGGGGTGGGTCGTGGAAAATGCTGAAATCCACGTGGTGTCCACGGTCAGGGGGGAGGGGGGGGGGGGTGGTACCCCCTAAAATTGGCCAGCCTCTGTGTACGTAATATGTAAATGCTCCCTAACAGCATTCAAGGATACAACAACGTACGTTCCCACGTAGTGTACGTTATCTTACCGGCTTTTTTCGTGATGATTTAGGATTTACGACGTACGAAGAAGGTGAGGTGGGCTTCGGTTACATGAGTCTTCGCCTGAAGGATATCGGAAGAATTTCCTTCTCCAGGGATTTGCCTGTTGAAGATGTAAGCGACTGAACAGCCTTCTCCGTATCATTATTCACTCAGCGACCTTGATCTACTTTCACACGCTCGACAAGAAAAATTTTGCCAGATGTGCCAGGGAATCGAACCCCAGGACCTCTCGCGTTCCAGGCGAGCGCCTTAACCGTTTGACTACACACCTGCTGGATGACCTCAGTCGCAGTCACACCGCAGCAGCTGCGCTATGAAGTTACTTTATTTTGCCGGCACATAGAGCCAAAGCCTTAAAAACTCTAAGCTAAAGCCTCAAAATCCATCGATGTGTGGTGGAGTATTATATACACTCCAAGGCCATGTTCACTTCACTGTTGTTCACATTCACTCATTCAGCATCCTCACCTCAGCCTCTATACTGTATGTACGCATGTACCTATATCGTGGAGGTGAGTTGAGTTTATTCATTCACTGTCTGTTTGGCTCTTTGTCGTGTGTTTTAGCTACGTCGAACTTTCACCAAGCATGATGATACCTACATGGAGCAGGTGCTGGAGATGAGAACTGCCACTCATCCAAAAACGGGACTGCTTGAACATACCAGGGTTATTTATCGGAAAGTGAAACCAGATGAAGTCACGGAGCAATTCTAACACGACCCTGCCGCCTGCCCTGCCTGCCATGGCCATAGAACACAGCCCTTACTTACAGTACCCGGCTACCTATGTACATACAGTATTAATTTCTTGGTACAGTATTATTTGTACCACTGTATACAGTGTACGTACAGTACGAAGTTTATTTATTGCAAGATGAACATTCGCTCTGATTATTACAGTTTGTTTTATTGTTAGTGATCTTGTGATACATACTGTACGTAGGCCTATAAGCAATGAAGTGTATAGACGCAATGGCTTCTATGCTTCAAAATGCAGGCCGACGAGGTCTGTACGACAGTACGAGTTCCTTTGAGAACCAAATTCTCCACAGTTTTTCAAAGCGTCCTTCCGCTTTCAATGTGTCTAGGGTTCAGATCAGTTGGCTGCAGTTATCACGTCAGGAAGAAGAGATGCGACCGTTAACATTGTTTGGAATGTATGTACATTGATACATAGCATGCTGTGCCAAACATATCAATCGGAAACATTACGTTCAGTACATTACGAGTTCCAAATTACAGATACGCACCTCGTATTGGAAGAGAAATATTTGCAAGAAAAAGTCTCAGGTGAAGATGGGCAGAAAGTTGGCCACCGCTTCGATGGCCGATCCCGTCGTGAGAACGTTCTGTTCCTCGTGCTAATGGCAGCGACGTCGTCCCTTTCTCTCCAGGAGCCAACTACTATCCCAGATCCACGGATATTTTTGAAGACGTTATACTTCTCAGCTGTACGTACAGTCATGGCCCCATAAAGGTAGCACATCGCAGATCGCAGCTCTGCTTGCAACGCAATCCCTTCCTTTCGGCACTGCACATCTCGGTCACCAGTTCATGACGAAGGTATCCCAGATCCACGGATATTCTTGAAGACGTTATACACAGGCCTAGTGGGTACTTCTCAGCTGCACGTACAGTCATGGCCCCATAAAGTAGCACATCGCAGGTCTGCTTGCAACGCGCCTTCACATGCAAGCATTCCCTTTCGTTTCGGCACTGCACACATCGGTCACCAGTTCATGACGAAACAGGCGAAGACGACGAATAGCACGACGCCACCGATAGCCACGGATATGTAGATTATGGTGGCCAGCAGACCACCAGCTATCACAGCTGTCGCCGCATCCGTTGCATTCATCTGGATTCAGATGCTTTCCACTGCTGCCAGAGATTTTATAGCATTATCCATCCAGTTTGTTATGCATTAGTGCGGAAACATATGGGTTTATGACCGTTGTCATCAAGCTCGAATTACCGACTCCGTTACTGTCCTCTATTAGGTAATTGAGGCAGGATTAGATATGGGCCATTAGTGCTAGTCGAACAAAGTGGCAATCTACAGAAAAGCGTTCGTACACTGGGTCGGGATTTAGTCGTACGAACGCGGAGGTATGTACGTATGTGCGGAGCAAATTTTGGTGGACTGGTGGGGCATAGGCAAGCGGCGGCACTTTCAGCCTTTAACCCTTCCGTATGAGCAGCAGATAGCGGGAGCAAAAGCCGTAAATTACTATCGCACCTCTTTGGCCTTTTTGCCCCGGAGTTGAGCGGTTGTTGGAGTCATCCACACACTTTATTCAAGGGCAACTGGCCTTGAAATTTAGCATGGGGGCGCCAGGACGGCTGATACTACTGATGAGGCTGTGACTGACTGACTGACTGACTTGTTTCTTATGTGCGACGAAAGGCGCGGCGGATAGAAAGAGAAGGGAAGCGATGGGCCAAGAAAAATGATACGGAATCTTAATGAAAAGCTGCTACTTGAAGGAAGCAAAAGAAGACAGCGCACCGCAAGCTTCCTGTCGGTAGCAGAGAAAGGAATTTGACTGCACAAAGCCCGACAACCGAAAAAAAAGACCAAAACCCCCCACAGGCGAAAAAAAACCGCGAACATTGACACTTGGCGGTGTGGTGAACATAATTGCGATTTTTGAAGGAGGAAACGAAGGAGGATGCGCTTAGAGGGATGAAGCGTCGGTCTGTCTACTGTAACTGTCATTTGCACGCGTTATCGCCATCACATCACCACGCCACCAACAGACAGCCCAAATGCTTCGCTCGCTATGTACGCACGCAAAAACAACGTAATGTAGCCTGAATTGAGTGAATTGAATACATCTCGTATGTACGTGAGGAATCAAAATCTTTCTTTACTGATGTGAGCTGCCCAGCCCACTGCCCAGACGAATGTGCGATCCGGGATCAGTGTTTTGCTGCTACGAAGTGGATGGACTACTACGGACATAATAACATGGTGGCATCGAGTTGCATGCGTTTGCCGATTCCTGTCCCCCAAGGTCTCATCAATTCAGAGATGAAGCACATCAGGGTCGCATTTGGAGCGGACTAGCAGAAAAAGAAAAGTCTGGAGTGTTTACATGCATACTTATTTACGTACTGTACGTCTTAGTATGCCACTCGTTTCGTTCAGTTACGACTTACGAGCAATGACTCGTGCGTCAAACTAGTGGAAAGATCAATGGCAGAACAGGAAACTATGATACAATCAGGTCTCAGGGCCAACAACCATTGTTCGGAAAACAAAAGCATTAGCGTTGAAGTTGATGTATGAATGAATTGCATATTGTATAGTTTGCTCGCAACAGTACATACATACGTACTGTAACTGTAACTGAGCGTGAGCACTGAGGTTTGCTTGCATATTACAATATAGGCCTATTGGTATTTTTTCCATTGTTCAGCTTGCAATAGCTGCACTGAACTGTGTGTGTATTCCAGACTCCAGAGCGCACGATGGCGAAAACTCATCAAAAAGTTGTTGTAGCAGTTCTGTTTGCCATTCTGCTGATGGATTCAATGGCACTGGGTATCACGTGCAACTCTGGTGCGAATAACGGCTGTTCCGACTGCACAACATGCGACACCGCAGGAGTATGCAAAAAGGAAATTGTGGAAAAAGGTGGGCACCTTTTTGCTTTTTCTCAGTAGCTGGTCGTTTCAAGCTTTTTTTAGTAGCTGGTCATTTCAAGCAGCAAGCTGCCAAACGGTCTGTGCCACCACCTAGATTCCTGGCCAGAGATGCCCAAAGTACCGATAGGTCACAATATGCTATATCGGTGGAAATAAAGGGCTATGTATAACTTAGCCTATTAAGCCAAATATTCAGCCGTTCAGCGCAGAACAGCACCGAAATGATCTTGTAGGGTGCTATGGGCCATGGGGTAAACCCGGCCGTCGGAAAATCCCGGCCACCTAAGTTTCAGGGGCTACAGTAACAGTACATATCTCAGCAAACCAATGGACCGACTTAGACAAAGTTAAAGTACCACATAGATGCTTTCAACTCTCCTCTTTGAAGTGAGCTATTAGTTTCATCAGTTTAAACAGCAAGTTGAAAGGATGGCCGGGTTTTCCCCCATAGTACCTTACCTGCACTGCACTACCTTATAGTGTATGCATGTTCAGGTGGGGATAGCACTTATGCGTACGGCTGCTATCTGGCTAATGGGACGCAGCCCGATGGATGCGCATCTGCAACAAATGAAGTTGCTGGAGTGAAGCAAACTGTGACCGTCTGCTATTGTAATACAGAAAAGTGCAACGGAAGTCCGAGTTACAAGATCATGCTAGATAGTAGGAGGCTTGTAATGCAATTATTTGCCCAACTGTGTGGACTCTTCATTGCTTTGTGCCATGTTTGACTGAAAGAAAAATAAAAGCGCTTACTGTAGTAGGATTGCCACTGCAATCGAAAGAGCTTCAATGGTACTGTGAGGCAATTTACCGGAAGGAGAATATGCTAGCAAGTAGTCCGCACCAGATTACGGATTCAAGCCTGTAATTCACTGAAAGCACTGGAGCAGAAGCTTGAAGGTCGGGTCGAGAAGGGCCGAGCCAGAACACACTGCACCGCACCTCACTATCCGCACACGCACGAAAATAGTGTCACTATTATATTTCTGCATTTCTGCTATTTGGAATTCAGGCTCAACAAATTTCGTGCTTTGGTTGCAATTTTTGATTAGATTGCAAAGGAAAATGCTTCACGACAAGAAAATAACGACAAGAAATGCTCGATGACGAGAACGACGCCAACAGGTACAAAAATAAAAAATCTGTGCAGCAGGAAAAAACGACGAATCTTCGTAACGTAACGTGTAAAGTAAATCTGCCGCTGATTTCTGGAGAAACGTGGCTAACCAAGTCTATGACAAATCAGAAACAAAAAGAAGCGGTACCGCTTCCGCATTCGTCGTCAGATGACGATGGCTGACATGGAACAAGTGTTGATATTGTTCGGAGCTCTGGTGTTTCCTCCACTCTTCCTGCTCATTCTACTGATTGTCCTACTGGCTTCTCTCGGCAAATCTCTCGGCATTCGACGCAGATATGTCGCCTTCCTCATTCGAATATTCGAGGTAGACGTAGGCTGCTGGACATACGTATGCTTGTTAGTATGTATGTACCTACTGCAGTATTTTGAGGTGACCTGCCAGGAGTGTCGACAGACGTAAGTAGCGCTTTTTTGTTGCGAAACTTGTTTATTTTTATGCTCGTTTTATTTACGTTTTAGCCAAATAGCCGCCACTTGATCGTTGCTCCGCTAAAAGTAAATAAAATGTGCATCATAGACAAGGTTTGCAAGAAAAAGCGCTACTACGAGTGCGCAGCGCTATTTGCGACCTCATCCATTCGGTTGGGTTGCGTTCTATTGCGTAATAATCACGCAACTGTTTTGCTTATGAGCGACATACCGGCAAGCTTTGCTAGATGTCCGAAATACATTGCTGCGCTCGCCCACAACTTTCAGTACGTACACATGTAGAGTACTGTGGCGGTAAACCCGGACACGGGGGTAACCCGGACACCTCGTATATCTCAGCAACCATAGGACCGATTGAGACAAGTATTCTACCAATCGATTCCTTGAACTCTCCTCTTTCAACAGAGCTACCACATGTTCATCATTTGCTGATGCCAGCAACTTCAGAAAAGCTTAGGTGTCCAGGTTTACCCCACAGTACCCCACGTGTATATTGCAGTGGGGAAGGAGGGAGATCGACGCAGCTCGACGCAAGAAGATGCTCTACTACGAAGACGCAGAAGGGGAAGATGAGGAGAGTGAGGAAGAGGAGGAAGAGGGAAGGAGTCTAGAGGAAGGACCCAAGTCCTATACACCCCTTCGCTCTTCCGTCAACATCAGCCACATCCCCATCGGAGAGACGGATAGCCCCAACAAAACCACTACCATCTACAAACCCGGTAAATTGCCCTCTTCTCGTTCTCGGTGTCAGAAATAAGTCCTTGCGAGTGAGCGGTTTACTTTTGTATAGGTCTGGCCAGAGAGATTTCTCTTCTTGGCTTCTTTGCTCGTGCTGTGCAATTTAGATGTACTCCCGCAGAATAGGCGTACTTGAAAATACGTGAATCACTGCCAAACGTCTCCGCGTGTTTCTCTTCTTTTCTCACAGCGCTTGCAAAGTTCCATCAAAACTATATAATCCTTGTATCCACCATATGCAGTAAGGGAATTGGGTTGGTCGATGCTGACCCCGCGGCATTTAGTGAAAGTTTGGATCGGTGCCTGCGCGGTCGTCGACGTCATTTGTTGTCAATTCCTCCTTTCACTCGCTCCTTTTCAGCTCCCAGAAGATTGAACAAGGTCGACGACCGCGCAGACACCGATCTAAACTTTCACTAAATGCCGCGGGGTCGCCATCGACCAACCCAATTCCCTTACTGCATATGGTGGATAGGGAAGAATGGCCTACGTAGTGAAAAGAAACGAAGCAATCCCTGACTCGTTTTGAGGCCTAAAAATAGGAAACGAAACAATTCCTGACTTGTTAGGCCTCAAAACGAGTCAGGGATTGCTTCGTTTCTTTTCACTACGTAGGCCATTCTCTATACAGGGATTATATATTTTTGGTTCAATGGCGAATCCTGGCTGGACAGACCATATAGTATATGTATACATACACAATGCAGTATGGCTTCATTTATGTGTAGTGATAATAAAGCGGGAGGCGTCAGTGCGTATACTGAATAAGCTGAAGAATCAGGTGGACCCGGTTGACATTGGAGGTTTCAAACTCAGATCCACTGACGACACATTCGACTGGATTAAGGTACTACTGTACTGTCTGTACCCTATCCCATTGGGGCGCTACAGACGATCTTCGAGTTTGCTCTGAGCGAGTTCGCTCCGAGGAGCCTCCGAATTCGGATCTAAACTCGGTTTTCACACATCTCCGAATTACAAACTCGGCTGTTCACTTCACACGCACGTTTGGAAAAACGGAGCGAGCTCGGTGCCAACTCGGACACTTTACAGCTGAAGCATAGTCAGCGCTCCGAATTCGGAGTTCACGTGTGTGGCGCCCTATTGTTTGGATGGATGGCACAAAAAGAGTGTGTGTAAAATAGGCCGCCGTATACCTCCTGTTTCTATCTGTGTGAGTGTATGTATGTGTTGTTCAGGCAGGAGTGGAGGCGATAATAGAGGATGATGTGACGAACAGATTTCAGTCTGAGGAGCTGGCTTGTTGGAATCTGCTGACTAGAACCAGCTACGGATATCAGTTTGCAAAGTACAGTACGTGCCCAAATAAACAGGTTGATTGATCTTCCGCTTATTGTGCTGTTGTTGTTTTTGTAGTTGGAAGTTGGGTGCGTTGTGGTTATTCGGGTTTGTTTGGCGCTACGCTGTTCTCTTCCCGGGTCGTCTCTGTATTTTCGGAATCGGGTTCACGTGGTTAGTGGTGTCCACGGCTCTAATTGGCTACTTGCCCCCTGGAGAGTAAGTGACAGACACTAGTGCGCTACACACGTGGACGTGGTGAGTAAACTCACGGCGAGTTTGTTTGAACTTTGAGTTTTATTTTGCGTGTAGAGCCGGGGGGGGGGGAACGAGTACAAATGACATAGTCACCTTGGGGGGTATATACGAGGGGGGGAATACACGATCCGAAAAGAGAATTTTTTCTCACGTGTTCTCACGCGGTTAGTTTCAAACTCCCGTTGAATTCGCCGGCCTTCCTATTCTTCATCGCATACTTACGGGGAAGTCCCAGTTTAGTACTCACCACGTGTGTGGCGCACTACTACTGACACAGCAGCCGTTACCGTGTCGATGTCTGCATGTTCATGCTCACTATAGTCATTACGTTTGTGTTGTGTTTAGTTGGAAGAGATTTCTCAATGGTCAAGCGAGTCTCATCTGTTACCGCATTCTCTCGCGAGCTCTCTCCGCCATCATCACATTCCACAACGAGTATGATTATACCCTGTTTTGTCATAAGCTACGAATGCTTTTCTTCTATCCACTGTATGTACGTACGTACTATGCTCAACATCCAACTTTTTAGTAAGTACGTATAGGTGAATGGACTCTTTTTTGTCATAGCTACGAATAATGCTTTTCTTCTATCCACTGTATGTATTGTACGTACGTACATACGTTCCTTACTCAACAACCAACTTTACTGTGTGTGTGTGTGTGTACTACAGTACATAACGTATAGTATAGCTCTCTCGTACGTGTTGTGATGCATGTGCTGAGAGAACGTATGATGATGGTGTGTGTAGGGAGCATATGGCTCAGCCTGGTGGTATTTGCGTGGCGAATCATACGTCTCCGATCGATGTGGTGATCCTCTCGTGCAATAACTGTTACGCACTGGTGGGACAGAAGCACGGAGGTCTGCTGGGCGTCGCGCAAAGAGCGCTCAATAGAGCCAGCTCTCACATCTGGTTCGAACGCTCCGAATCCAACGACAGAGCCGCCGTCGCCAAAAGGTTTCTATCTGGTGCTTGTAGAGTGCGTAGGGTGCTGTGGGGTAAACCCGGACACGGGGTAAACCCGGACACCTAGCATATCTCTCTCAGCAACCATAAGACCGATTGAGACACTAGTGTTCTAGCAATCGATTCCTTGAAACTCTCCTTTTTGTTCAAATGAGCTGCCATGTTCATCATTTGCTGTAGCGGCATGTTCAGAAAAGCTGAATTTAGGTGTCCGGGTTTACCCCGTGTCAGGGTTTACCCCACAGTACCCTACATATGTTACACACACGGTATTTCTACAACGGCAAGAAAGACATTGGTTTGCTTGCTACAACCGCCCTATTCATGTATGTACGTACATCACACAACACTATACTACGTAGAAAGCGGCGTGCTGTTGTACACGCGTTGCAGGTTATCCGAGCACGTGTCGGATAGGAGTAAGCTGCCGATTCTGATCTTCCCCGAGGGCACCTGCATCAACAACACGTCGGTGATGCTCTTCAAGAAGGGCTCCTTCGAGATCGGCGGCACTATCTACCCGGCCGCCATCAAGTACGACCCTCGCTTCGGAGACCCCTTCTGGAACAGTAGCAAGGACTCCTGGATCACCTACATGTTCCAGATGATGACCAGCTGGGCCATCGTGTGCGACGTTTGGTACCTGCCGCCCGTCAAACAAAAGGTAGCTACGAGTTTCTACTAGGGTACTGTGGGGTAAAGCCGGACGGACACCTAGTATATCTCAGCAACCATTCAATCGATTGAGACAACTATCCTACCAATCGATTCCTTGAACTCTCCTCTTTCAAATATGAGCTACCATGTTCATCATTTGCTGAAGCGGCGAGTGAAGAAAAGCTTATTTAGGTGTTCGGGTTTACCCCACAGTACCCTACAGTGTACGTGTAATCTGGCCAAAAAGACAGTTTCGCTGTGGAACTTAGCCCGTGCTGCGCAGTTTGCTGCATGTACGTACGCCTGTAGAATAGGAGTGCGTGAAACATGCGCAGAAAAATGCATTTTTTCTTTCTATTTTGTGACCATACGTATCGTGCGCGCGGGAGGGTTATCTTTTCATGCGGCTGGAACAATGCAAGCATATCGTCAGGCCTTGACAAATTACTTTGTCATGATTTCGATAAAAAAATCAGGCCTCCAACGCTGAGTATAGGTGGATGACCTTGTCCAGGCGACGTCGAACCGGGTTGCTATTAACTCCACAGTAATGCATGTATTATTGTGCGTACAGTACCTACATCCACCAATGACTAACGTGCGACGCTTAAAATAGAGTAGTATTGTAATCTAGTACACTCACACTGCGATTTGTTGATGCACGCGGGCATAATTCTTTGCCTTTGCTCGCCTGACGAGACACCTGTTAGTGCGGTTTTTTGCGGTGGCCCAGATTTGCTAAACTTTTACTGTACGTACATACACACGTGCAACTTTTCATGCAAACTCTGTGGCCGCAACATTACAAACAGCAGTGCACAAGGAGGGACTGTCTGTGTATCTCCTTCTGCACGTAGGATTGCAAACAATTTTAAAAGGACGTTTGCACCGTGTCGGACACGTGCACTTAGCTACTGTACGTGCATATACAGGTACCGCCAGTACTGACAGCCAGACGTCCGTAAATCCGTACGTCCGTCCGTAAAGCGTTTCTAGGAGTACATGGCACACCGCAAACAACCGTATACTCTTAGATACGTTTTTAGGGACGTTACGGATTTACGGACGTCTGCATTATGTGTTTGAGCGGTGTGTACTGCTGTGGGTGTGGGGGTGTTTTAGGCGGGGGAGAACGCGATCTCGTTTGCGAGTCGGGTGAAGCGGAAGATCGCGAAGGTGGGCGGTCTGGTGGATCTGGACTGGGACGGCGGCCTCAAGCGCAGCGCCGTCCCCCTCCGGCTGAAGGCGGAAACGCAGAAGCGCGTCGCCCACTCACTCATCGAGCACAGCTCCATGGCCGACATCGCCTCCGCCACCAACAACAATCGGCACGCTCACGCCTCCAAACACGACAAGGAGCAGTAGGCAGTGGTAGTGTAGGGTAGGGCGTTGAATTTTCGGTCTTGCGTTGAATTGAATGGACGATATGCAGTAACGCGATTGGGTTGGGGCGATAGCGACCCCGCGGTATTTAGTGAAACTTTGGATCGGTGCCTGCGGGGCCGTCGACCTTGTTCAATCATCTGGGAGCGGAGATGGAGCGAGTGAAAAGAAGAATTGACAACAAATGACGTCGACGACCCCGCAGACACCGATCCAAACTTTCGCTATATACCGCGGGGTCGCTGTCGACCAACCCAATCGCGTTACCGCATATCCTAAATACTGCACTTTTTCTTCACTCCGGTCGGTGGCAATGGACACATGCATTCATTCTGTGCAAAACGGCCATCGGCTGCGCTCCCTGCAATTTCAGCAACCGACTATGAATAAGTACCGTTAAACGAGGAGATTACCGCAGTGTATCGGGTATTTGTATGCTTTTTATTATGCTATTGCCCATAAGTGTATGTACGTATATTGTCTGTCTGTCGTCAGTAAGATGGAGTCAGGGGCTAAATGGTACCATGATCGGTCAATAGTAATTGGTAGCACATCATGGCTTATGGGTACACACACGGCATGCAATGAACGAAGATAGAGCTGCACTGTAGGCGAGTGTGTGTATTGTATGCACGAACACATGTCAACAATAAAGCAATGGAACCATTTTTGGATGACTAGACGGTAGGTACACTGTTTAGAAGTTTGCACAGTTAGTTACTTTTCACGCATTTGTTGCTGGCTGCATATACTTTTGTACGCTTGTCCTGTACTATGCCTTCCATGTGTTGGTCTGTGACACTGAGAAACGGCTTCCAGTATTAGCCCCTTGAGTATGTAAAGTGTAAACATTATTTGTTCTAACATACATACCTACTATACTATAATGAGTAAGTGATTTTTAACTGTGATTTTAGAACGTTCCAATAAATTGTCGAGTATCCTACAAAAGTGCGTAGGATTAGAGCGAGTCGGTAGTCTGTTTCGATAAGTACGTACGATACCTTACATCCGTAAAATTTGCACCTGTTCATAGGTAGTAAAGGGGTGCAGCGAAGCTTTGTTACTGTCTCATCCTGTGTTGTTTCTACAGGATGGAATATGTGTGAAATTTTTTTGAAGGTATGGTGATTGGTATTGGTCTCTTGATGAAATCTCGTGATCCACCTTGTTACTGTTGGTCAGTTTTGTTCTGAGGATATAGTGCAGTACGTACAGTATCGTATATTTACGAGATGAATGCCTCATTTCGGATATTTTTGATGAGATCGAATAACAAATTATAGACATTATTGTATGAAGAAGAGGTTCTGTACGTTCATCGAAAGGAGTTTTCATACAAAGAAAATCACAGCCCAAAGCGCCGCTGTTTGGCGCAAAAGTACAAACAAACATTACCACATCATGGATCTATGCACTGCAAAACGCCAAGCAAAAATGGTCTAGTTCTAGTAGTACTAGTACGAACTACAACTACGTACTGTAGGTATGAACTTACAACAAAGTGTAAAAGGGATAGTATCACTGCATTCTCATATAATCGGACCTGTACATACAATACACAATACAGTCGTCATTCACACCTGCGCACTATGGCAGTTCCGTCAAGAAAGAGTTATAGTAGGTAAGGTAGGTGACATGTCAGCTGATGCGCTCGGTTACTATCTGGATATGTTGAGGTTGGCGTGTTTGCTTTTGAAGCGGTCGAGCCAGGACTGACTCAGCTGCTGCTGTTCCGCTGCTTCTGCTTCCTCTTTCTGCTGGGGAGCTCTGTGTCGTCGCATCAGCTCGTTGCCCAGTTGCTGCACCATCTCGTTGGTCACTGGAAAGCTGATCGCTTCGAACTTCCTGCAGCAGAAACAAGCATACGCGCATTACACATTCGCAGTATCTACACGATATGTATGGATGCTCTATATGTATCGATGTACGTAATGCAAGAGCAGAACGACGGAACGCGCTGAGGGGGGTTCAATTCCTCCTTGGTAGTCTGATAGGGTGCTGCGGGGCAAAGCCGGACGAGCATGCAAACTTGTGAGGGGTAACACGCAAAACGCCTGAAGCCCAACTTCAGCCAAGCCAACAGTATCTGTCTGAACGTACGCACGGGTAAGTACGGAACGTACGTACGTACGTACGAACGACACTACTGAGTGTCACACTGTCAGCACTGTACTATCGTCGCGGCACCACATTACGTACGTACAGTACAGCACACATGTTCATGTACTCCTGCCTTACTTCAAGTACTCCACCAGCATCTTCTCCAGCTCGGCCGGGAGGAATCGGGCGCTCTCCGCCTCCTCCTCCGCCTTCGCCCGCTCCTGCAAGCGTCGACTGCTCCGCGTCGGAGAATGAAGCTCCCCTCCCTCCACTCGTCTCCTTTTCTCCCCGCCGCTTTCTTTCGTCTCCGCCAGGGGGCTGCCGCCGTCCGGTCGCCTCCTCTTCTCCCCGCTGCTTTCTTTCGTCTCCGCCAGGGGGCTGCCGCCATCCGGTCGCCTCTTTTTCTCCCCGCTGCTTTCTTTCGTCTCCGCCAGGGGGCTACCGCCGTCCAGTGAGGTAGCGGAGAAGCAGCGAGAGTAGAGGTCGTCGAGGGGCTGCGCCAGCAGACTCAGGCCCTTCTCCACTTTGTCCATAAACTTCTCCACCAGGAACGGAGTGATGGCGCCCTCGTTCTCCCCGATCGCCCGCTTCACCTCCACTCCATCCACCATCACCTGTAAGTGCAAGTTACAATAAGTATGAACGCATTGTGAACATAGATAGATTAGGCGATTAGGGTATTGTGGGGTAACACCGGACACGAGGGTAAACCCGGATACCTAGCATATCTCAGCAACCATAAGACTGATTGAGACATGTAGTCTGCCAATCGATTCCTTGAACTCTCCTCTTTCAACTGAGCTATTGGTTCACCATTTATTTGCTGACACGGCAAGTTCACAGGACCTTAGGTGGCCTGGTTTTTACCTCATGGCCGGGTTACGGCTTTGGCTATCACCAAGCCCTTTTCGTATCTGTACATACTACATACACCTATACATCGACATGGATTACCTCTGGAGTGAGAGGGGGGGCCGAAAACGAGGGCGCTCGGCTGTGTCCATAACGGTGACGTTAGTAGGGACTAGTTTGGTATAGCCACATTCATACCCACCCAAGATTCTAGCCAGAAACAGACGTGAAGTCACCAAGAAACAGGAAACAAGCGAAGTGCACACACCAGTGCAGAAAAATGTGCTGTAGCATAACTGAGTGCGAGTGATAAAAGAAATGGGCTATACATGACTCTATACACTATGCGGTGGTGGGCCTGGGAGTGGTCAGTCAAATGAATTACGTGAATAACTGCATGAGTGGACAGAACTGGTTTTGTAGGAAGACAGATTCAGTACTTAAGGGGAGCTATTGATTTTCTCCACCATATGAGGCGTTCTAATCAGTTTCCTTGTCGATGTGTACGTATGAACACAATACACAAAATGTATACATCCTACTGCGTACCTATGTACTGTACGAAGAGGCCCATGCCTGCAGCTTACCATTTCAACAGCTTCGATCAGCTGGCGCTTCGCCTGTTGATTCTGTTTATACTGGACCGAGACCACGTGTTGGATGGCGGCCTTCAGCCTCCTCTTCTCCTCGCCCTCTCCTCTCCTCAGCATTTCCGCCACCGCGTTAGCCATCACCTTCTTCCTCTCCCCGTCTGCAACCTTCTTACTGCCCACTGCAGCAGCTGCCCCCTTCACACCACTAGCAGGAGCAGAACTGCAACTCGCAGTCACAGCAGCTGCTGGCGTAGAAGAGTCCTTCGATTGTCTGGGTGTTTCTGGTGGGGTCGTCGTCGTCGTCACTTTCAACGTTAGTGCTGCCGGCGAAGTAGCACCCACTTGCGCCGTTGGAGACGCCTTCACCTCTTCCTTTGCAGTAACAGCAGCAGCAGATGTACCGTTATCAGTATGATTAGCAGTGGAGGCAGTAGGTGTGACGGAGGAGGAGCTCTTTCTTTCCTCCTCCTGTGGAACATTGGAAGTCGAGAGCTGATTGGCGGAGAGGGACGGAGAGCCATTGAGCGCCGAGTCGGGAGTGATGGTGACGTTGGGTGGGGCCTTTTTCGGCGTGGTCTCTTGTTTGCTCGTGCTCGTTAGAGAGGCTGAGTTGGTGTTGGAGGATGGAGAGCGATGATGCAGATGCAAGTGAGCCGAATCCTCGTTTTGAAAACCCGATTCCTGCAACAAAACAACAGTCACGGATGGATGCAGAGCTCAACTGGAGGTACGCATAGAAAGCGTTCATCCATCATCACGATCACACGACTAAAGTTCCATAGGGTGTGTAAATAACATAACACAGGTATTGTTAAGTACTGCGTACGTACGTAGGGCGATAGCGTCCGAGGCCAGCAGTGTACGTAAACTATAGTTCTTGGTATGTAAGGCGAGTTTAGCCATCTGTCCTTGGACCGGTACCTGGTGATGTGCCTGCCTAAGTCCACAGCTGTGACCGAGGGTAGCGGGTTCGATTCCCGTTCGGTCCTACTTCTCTCCCCCCTTTTCGGGGCCCGGCTATCGCCATACGGAACGCGGCACGTCACAGTATACAACATACACGACGTACTTTGACGAACATCCTGGCGATGCGTACGTATGTGCTGAGAGTGGTCTGTGCGATGCCGGTCATCTCCGACACTTGCAGCAGCGTCTTCTTGTCCACGATCACCGTCGCTATCGCCGTCACCAGTCGCTCTCGATCACCGCGATAGTTGTACCGACCTTAAAAACATACACAAACTACACAGTACGCAACCGTATGCGTGCAGTTTTATGCGGAAAGAACGCTACCTTTCAGCCGGTGCATTGAGAATACAGAGATTTTCGAGATTTGCATGCATACATACGTACACACAACATTGCACGAAATACTTGTGAAAGTATTTTGCCTTTCCACGACTTCGACAATCTCCGCATTCTCTCAGCAGACCGACAATCAATCCCAAGGGAACAAAGCCAATGCGATGTACGTTACGTACTACATCATACGTACTGCATATACTACAGTACATACGTACTGTACACATACTACATTGGTTACGTACTGCCCTTGTACATATACAGTAGGTCTCAACCTACGCGAGTGAGTACCAGTACCTAGAATCTGCTTGAGCTGCAGTTCCAGGACGCTTCGACTGCAGCCATTATGTCAGGTACGACCTACATCTTTGCCTGCCATGTACATATACAGTACGTCTGAACCTACCTACCGTACGCGCTGTACCTACCTAGAATCTGCTTGAGCTGCAGCTCCAGCATGCTTCGACTGCTGCGGGCTCGCTCGTCGCCGGTGAGAATGACAAGAGTGGACGGAACCACCAGCAGAGTGCCGCTGTTTTCTTTCGCCTCCGCCAGACGGAGCGTGGCCTCCGCCGCCGCCTCCATCAGCAGCGCCTGCTCCAGACTCTGCAGCCGATGCTCCGCCTGCTCCTCCGGAGTTCGAGCCACAGCGGAAGAGGAGGAGGAAGAGGAGGAAGCGGGCGCCGCTTTCGCCGGCGGACACCGCTCGCCCAGCACGTGACGCGCACGCGACACGTACGGATGCACTGTGCCTGAAACACACGCGCACAAGTACATAGCCAAGTATCAGGATCAGAGGCAAGGACAGATGTAGACAGGTTTAATGAGCAGGAAACGTATACGCACACACATATCTACGTACAATGAATGTACGTTTGCAACACAGTACGTACAAGAGCATAACTTGCACAAACAAGCATTCGATACATTAGCCGAGTATAGCGACTCAGACAGCTCAGGTGTGTATATCGCCCCCCTCCCCTGACAGAGAACAGTATGGGGTACTGTGGCGTAAACCTGGCCATCTATTACTGAAAACCGTTAACCACAGTTCCCTACGTGGGTGGCCGGGTATAGTTTCCTTACTGGCGGGTAGTGTTTGTGTGGTGCAGGCGTCCTTGATGGTGGATTGTCCGCTGACGGCGGCGAAGACGGCCTGGAAGAGGCGCTCGCGTCGATTCTCCACACTGTTCTCCACGCTGTTCTTCACCACCGCCCGAACCACGCGCTCCACCTCGTCCAACTCCGCCACCCCGCCTCCCCCGCCTACCACTCCCGACACCGCCTGACACAGCAACATACAATACACACAGAGAATATTTCCATACTACACAGTTCTCCGGTCTACCGTGATCCGATCAAAGTATTACCGTATTTACCGGTGCATAGTCCATGGGGCTAAGCAAAAATTGAGAGGTCCTATATGGGACTATGCATAAAGGGTTATGCATGGGACCTTTTTTATGTTTTTGAGAGGTGCGCAGAGGCATATTTTTTTAGGACAAAAGCACGTGTTTTAGGGCATAATTGAAGCCAACCAATAGGGGTATTCTGCTACAATACACACCCAAGCTTAGGGCATAAATTGAGGCCAATCAACAGGGTTATTCTGCTCAATAGACACCCAAGCAGGCTAATAGACATCTTAGCTTGGTGTGGGAGTGGCTATGGCATGGGTAGCTTATGACCAGCTTATAGGTAGCTTCAGGTACTCAACAGTACATGGGGCTATGCATGGGACATTTTTTGTTTTGCCAGTATGGGGCTATATACCGGTAAATACGGCACAATACTGTACAATATAACGCACCAACCGTGTTCTTTCCGTTGAGCATGGCGGAGATGCCGAGCTGGGTGCTGGTGACGCCGCCGGGCAGCGGGAGGCCGAGCGCCGCCTTGGCCCGCACCACGTACGGCTGAATCGTACTCGGCGGAATCTGGTACGTGCGCGCCGCCTCAGACACCGTCGCGCTCTCCGTTATCACCTACAGCAACACACATACATACATCACCCCCTCCCTGCCTTCTATACAGAAAGCTAGCATCCAGTAATGCACTCTGCTCTTCTACTCTAGTATAGTAGGGCGCGTTGCGTGAAATAGATTCACAAATGCGGATTACTGTCGGTGCTGCGTGTACTCCTTTTTCGCAAAAGTACATGCAAACTACGCAGGACGACTAGAGTAGAGACCCATAACGAACTCTCTCTGGCCAGACTATAAGTCACTCACTGATCTCTTTCCACTATTCCACTCTAACTCACCATGAGTACAGCTTCGTAGAGGCGATGCCTGCCCTCGTCTCCGTACAAACTGGACTTGACCAGCTCCTGCACCACCCTGTCCGCGTCTTCGAAGTTCACTCCGTTCGAAAAGCATCCATCCGCCTCCCTTTGTTCATCTTCCGTCGCGTTGCGATTACTGTTAACCGTCGTCAGCAACGGCTGAGCAGCCTGCGCCGTGTGTCTGGGCAGCAGCGGCGCGTGCTGGATGGTGAGTCCTGCGGTGGCTGTCGTGCTGCGAGCTTTGGCAACTGCCTTCGCAGCAGCGGAACGGGCCGACGACGACGAAGAGTTGGACTGGAAATGCTTCTGCAGCTTCAGCAGTGTCTCTGCAAAATATTCTCAGTGTAGCTCGCGATACTGCTCAATTTGTAGGATATCCTGGGGTAAACCGGGTCGGTACTATTCGTGGGGAAAGGCCGGCTGGCTACCAACGTAGTAAGAACTGCCTTCTATAGTAAGTTAGGTTGCCGAATTTACTTACCACATGGCCATGTTTAAACCGCACCAAGGCGTCATTGTTGTCAACAACTCACAACACACCGACAATCCCCGCATAATCGTCGTCAACAAACGGACAACAGTTGGGCGACTTGTAGTCAACAAAGAAGCCGTGGTGCGGTATGTAATGTGTAACATACTGTACTGTACATACTGTACACAAGTACGTACATACTGTACATGCACACGCCTACCTTGCAACTTTGGATTCTTGGCCAGTTTGGACATGGGTGTGAGTTTTGCCTGCGGCGGACAGAATCTGCCGAGTGCGGCGCGCGCGCGATGGACGTAGGGATGGACGGTGGAGGAGGGGAGTTTGTAGATGTTGGCGGCGGCGTTGATGGTCATCTCTCCGCTGATGACGCGGCTGACGGCGCGCTCCAGGCGCTGCTTCTGCTCCGGCGGGTACAGGCTGCCCTGGATCACGCGCTCTACCACCCGCCGTTGCTGATCAGCCGTCGCCGCCGTCCGACCCTCCTCCTGCACACACACACCACACCACACCACCGCATGTACGTACGTACGGCTAAGATAACAAGGGGTAAATCCGGTCGGTATTAAGTCCTCCTCAATCTTCTCGTCACAGTGGTCAGCCAACCGATATAATGGAGGAGTTGCACACAATGACGTCAGTTACGCAATTCCATACGTCAGTTGCGTTGTCAGTTGGCGTCGGTTGCGCAACTGGTTGACCACTGTGACGAGAAGATTGACAAGTTAACCCCCTTCGTAATCCTAGGCGTCCGCCTGTCCGTAGCCACCTGTTTTTTCCACCCCGTCTACGGACGAGGTTTGCCCTGTCTACGGACGAGGTTTGCCCCGTCTACGGACGGGGTTTGCCGGGTGGCTACCGACAGGTGGATGCCTGGGATTACGAAGGGGGTTAAAGGGGCGGGAAGACATGTGGCCATTGGGTGTTTACCGCACGGCCGGGGGGGCCCCCCCCCCCCCCCCCCCCACATTACCCTGCTTACCCCGATGCTGGCGAGTTCCTGGTGTATTTCGTCGACAGCCACGTCCGCCCACTTCTCCAGGTCTTTCACGTGCTCCGGCCGGCGCTTGGCCTGCCGACTGCCGCCGTCTCCGTTGGCGTTGGCCACGCCGTTGGCGCCCAGATTGCTCACCAGCGTCTGCACCTCCGCGTCGTCCGGATTCAGACCGTTCGCCGCCGCCGTCATCAGATTTCGAGATCTGCACACACACACACACACAATGAAAAGCGAGAATAGGCCGCCATTCAGTAACAACTCCAAGTACCGTATTTACCTGTGCATAGCCCCCCCCCCCCCCTATGCATAACCCCATATTGGCAAAACATAAAAAATGACCTATGCATAGATAGCCCCCCCCCCCCCCCCCCTATGCATAGCCCCATATGTACTGCACAGTACCTGAAGCTGCCCGGGGGTTTACTTTACTATAATAACCCTGCTTTGACCTCAATTATGACCTAAAACACGTGCTTTTGACCTAAAAAGTATGCCTCTAAAAAACATAAAAAATGTCCCATGCATAGCCCCCCCCCCCCTATGCATAGCCCCCTATGCATTGCCCCATGCACAGGTAAATACGGTACTGTACATACAGTACGTACATACACATAGCATGCTTGCATAAAGTTGGGAAAGCACATGACTGCTAAAGGCGGGAACGGTGGCCGACCATACAGTAAAGAGGAAGGTGGCTAGAGTGGTATTCGTATTTCCGAAGGCAACACACACTTTTTATATAGGCAACAGACAGGAAGTGTCTTTTGCGCCTTCAGTGCACACTTGGTTCCGGTCCGGCGAAAAATAAATTGTGCATTTGTTCGCAGCAAATTTCTACGCCTGTTCGTTCTAAGTCTTTTTCTATTTTACGCCGGATCGAAACTTAGCACTGAAGACCACAATTAGGACCAAATCCCGCGCACTATCAATCATCCATTCTGCTTCACACCACTACGAAAATATATAACATTAGGCTTAGGGGAATATGCATCTGACGTGTTGAGGCAGAAGAAAGGATAACGACCAAGTAGGTTCGTATATGACTCGGTCGTGTATGCGATACGACTGAAAAAGTACGTCGTATAGTATACGAACCTACTTGGTCGCTTTCCTTGGTTCTGCCTCAACACGCCAGATGCATATTCCCCCTAGAAAGCCTAATGTTATATATTTCTGCTCACACCACTCTCTACTCACCTGTGATAGTAGGTGTGCAAGGTGCCGAGTGGGATGTCGTACATGCGGGCGGCTTCCTTCATGCTGCAGTCGCCCCGCACCGAGATGAGCGCCGCCGTGCGCAGCCGGTCCCGCTGTCCGCCCTCGTACTGGGAGCTGCGCATCGACCGGTCCACCGCGTCCTCCACACACAGCGCAAACGGAGGCACGCCGCACGCCACGGCTACACACACACAACACACGCAGAATCAGGTAATCAAAATAGAAGAGGTTGTTCAGGCAACTGCACAGCCATAGGGTACTGTGGGGTAAACCCGGACACCTATAGTCTGTCCAGTAGGAGTTGGCAGTTCCACTTTTGAGTTTTGCGTTTCTCGTTTTGCGATCGCTATAACCTTTTTCACGAACTAGTGCTAACTTTTTACGAACTAACTTTTTCAGATGTAACTTTTTCACGAAGTAGTGCTAACTTTTCACGAACTAACTTTTTCTGTGCGCAGCTGAGAAGACAGTAGCGGGACGGCGTGCAAGTCCAACTGCCAACTTCCACTGGATAGACTATAGTCAGCAATCATAAGACCGATTGAGACAAGTATTCTGCCAGTCGATTGCTTGAACCCTCCTCTTTCAAATGAGCTACCATGTTCATCATTTGCTGAAGCGGCAAGTTCAGAAAAGCTTAGGTGTCCGGGTTTACCCCGTGTCCCGCTTTACCCCAGTACCCTATCTCATGTGATAGCCCGTAAGCTCGCACCATACGTACGCGTACATACGGTATGAAAAAGCGCCATCCAACAGTACATAAGTACTTGCATCCCCACTCATGGCAAGGTATTACCATGTGTGCATGTACTACGAATGCAAGTACGTATTGTTAGCACTTGTACAACACTTGTACACTTGACACTTCGTGTCGTGTATTGTTGACACGACGTACAATACGTATGTTCACATTAGCGACGTACTGTACGTCCCTAAAAAGAGCAACCGCATCGCATCGGCATGGTTCTTTTCGAGCGTACGTACGTACACTTACACGTACGCACTATCTGAACGCGGTATCACTCCCCCGTAACTACTCAACCGCCTCACCTTGACTCATCAGCTGTTTCAATCTGGCCTCGTCCGCCTGTCGAATCTCCTCCAGTGTCTTCTGCTCTCTCGGCTTCTCAGCCTTCTCTTGTTCCGTCTTAATCGCCACGCTTCCCCCACTTCCACCTCCCCCTCCAGTTGCAGACACGGCAGCAGCCGCAGCCAGCAGAGAAGCGCGCGTCGCCCAGTAGAGACTCTCTTCCGGTGCCTCCGGCTGCACAACATCCACGCCTGCAGCAGCAGCATTTCATTCATGAACGCATGCGCGCACACAACATACAAACCAAACATATATAATTAGGCTTAGGAGAAGAATGGAGCACACAGTGGAAACGAAGGAGGCAATCCCTGAATCATATTCCACCCATTACAATGGGTTCCTAAACCCCAGCATTATAATGGGGGATCTAAAACACGCCATCCACACACAAACAATCTCGTAGCGCGTAAACGGTCTTCTGTTGCTTGTTGGCGTGATTGTTTGTGTGTGGATGGCGTGCTTTAGATTACCCATTATTATAGGTTTTACGAAACCCAGGGTAATGGGTCGAATATGAGTCAGGGATTGCCTCCTTCGTTTACATTGACTGCTCCATTCTTCCCCTAAGCCCAATTATATATTTTTGGTACAACCAATGGTATTATCTCAAACCACAAATGCAGTAATGAATCATGGCGAATACCAACCTTCCATCGACTTCCAGAATTCCCCATCCCCATGTTGCTGCTGTTCCTCGAAAAACGCCGCGTCGTCCCCTGCCAACCAACTAGAGTTCACGTCGCCACCACAAGAGGGCGCTGCCTCCACAATCTCCGCCTCCTTCTTCGACGCCTCCTCATTGGTCGAGAGCGGAGCGGGAGCGGGCAGCGCCGTTGCTGATTGGTCACCGGCGACAGAGGCGGAGAAGGCGTGACGCGTCACCGTCTTCGGTTTGCGCCGACTCGACGACGATCGCGTCGTCGTCGCCTGCTCATTGGTCGTCGTCGTCGTCGTCGAGGAACTAAGCGGACTCAGCTGATTGGCCGACGGGGACGAGCCGCCGGACGACGCCACGGGAGCGCCGAGCGCTGATTGGTCCAGCGCGTCCTCCGTCTTCACCTCTCCCTCCATTCTCGGCCGTTTCTGCCCCGAATCCGTCGACCAATCAACGAGCAGCGGCGATCCCTCGAGCACTGCTTCCACGTTCGAGTCCATTTCCTCCTGCGCCGCTTCCTGCTTCTCCTTCAGCTTCTTCCATAAAGAGTCCACTCCGCTCCACGGTCTCTTCCTTAACACTCCTCCTCCTTTCCTCTTCGCTTCTTCTTCCGTTACACAGTTATTCTCAGCTGCTCCGTTCTTCAGCGAGCAGGAGCTGTCTTCCTCCGCGCCTGCTGCCAGATTCAGCACGCAATCCATGCTCAGCTTCGCGTCTCCTCCTCCTTCACTCTGCATCCTTCCTCTAGCCATCTGATCGCCTCCCACTGTGCCGTTCTTGTTCATCGCTCGCTGTATCTGCGCTTTGCTGCGGTGAAAATACGTCTGTAGCGTCGTAAACGGCACCTGAGAACGACAAAATAGCAAAATACGCAATATTATTACATACGTACGCTGCGTTCATACGTACATGTAGATTTGATATACATACATACATACACATACGTACGTACGTACGGTCATACGTAACTATAGTCTGGCCAGTAGGAGTTGGCACTTGGACTCAAGTCGTCCTGCGTAGTTTGCTTGTACTTCTGCTAAATAGAAGTACACGAAGCGTGGACAGAAATCCGCATTTGTGAATCTATTTTACGCAACGCGCCTTGAGTCCGAGTGCCAACTCCTGTTGGCCAGACTATAAACTAGTACATATGTACATGTAAATACACAGTACAGTACATACATGTTCGGAAATCACACTACCTACGCATCACATGGGTGCCAGCCAACGTCAAAAGGCACTTACATCGTACATGGCGGCGGCAGCCTTCATCGTTTTTCGTCCGTACAGCGCCTCCAGTACTGCAGCGGACAAGCGCATCTTCTTCAGCGGATCGTCATACTGACAGTTGCCCACCGCTTCCATCACTGCCACTTCCACCACTACAACACAGACAGGCACACATACACATAAACATACAGCTCCTTTAACACACTATAAAAATGCGCCGGGCGTACGCACTAAATGTCTTTCGGGGTCGTGTATGCAATGGCAACCAGGGACCCACACCGTATTTACCGAGGCGGGGCCATGAAAAAATTCAGAGGTCCTTTATGGGGCTTTGCATAGGGGGGGGGGGGGCTATGCATGGGACATTTTTACTATGTTTTGGAGAGGTGCACAGGAGGCATATTTTCTAGGTCAAAAGCACATGTTTTAGGGCATAATTGAGGTCAAAACAGGGTTATTCTAGCACAATACACCCCCAAGCAGGCTTATAGGCATCTTAGCTTGGTGTGGGAGTGGCTATATGGGTAGCTTATGACCCAGCTTATGTAGGTAGGATCAGTTACTGTACAGTACATATGGGGCTATGCATAGGGGGGGAGGGGGCTAGGGGGCTATGCATAGGGCATTTTTTATGTTTTGCCAATATGGGGCTATGCATAGGGGGGGGGGGGGGGTATGGTAGGGGGGGGGCTATGCACGGGTAAATACGGTATGGAAATGACTCATTCACATCAACAGAAACAGCGCTAAGACTAGGGTGGTCGCAAGGTGGCCCGCGCTTCTTGGTGTATGAGCACAATTATTGTTTCTGGTTGGTTATAGTGATGTGTGGGTGTAGTTTGGTAATTCGGGTCGTGTGCCAGTACCGTGTGATCCAGCAACAGTAACTTTTTGCATTTGAATACTTATGGATACAAATACTCAGCTGCCATAAACTGAGCTGACAAGCTGCCATAAACTCAGCATGCGTGTGGAGATACTCGAGGCTTTTTACATTCAAGATTGGTAGGTAGTATATATATAGCCAAAATTGCTTCGCACTCCCTTGCACAACAAGATAGAAACGATGCCACATGAAATAGTAGGCAGCATGCACATCACATCCAGTATTCAAGTCACTGTACAAAAGAAAGACTTGAAAAGAAACTCAGAATTGGTTCTACACAATATTCGCAACTCGGTGTTAGGACACCCATTCTAGCTTGTCTGAGTTTCAATGTTTCCTATTTATAGATAGGCCCTAGTCCATTGCTGCACTCCAGTGGCCCACCGAAGCACAGGAACTTGAAAGCCTCTTTCTGTCTTCGTTCTTGCTCCATCTTCAGCTTGCAATTTGCCTTCTCTTATTCGTTCCTGTCTTGTCTTCAGCTTGAGCTCTTTCTTCTCATTTTCTTTATGCTTCATTTTCATCAGTTTGGCCTAAAAGCGGCGATTCTTGAAAACGCGGCCCAACCCAAGGAACTTCAAGAGGTCGATATCGACTGTTCACTTGAATCGGAATCCATCCAGATTTGCTCAGAGGCAAAGCATGATGCCTCGTAGCTTTCGCTGCTGAAGAAATACTTGCTTGAGTTGAGTCAAGGAAACATAGGGTCCATCCGTT